>PNEQ01103873.1:6114-51022 GCA_003012365.1 Medauroidea extradentata
TTTTGCAACATTTGGTTTCGATGCGTCATGTGCACACCTGCAGCTCTGCTACATCGTCTGTGGTTGGATGATTTTACTCTCACTTGCCTTGGCAAATTATAGACGTACAGACTCACAATAATCTTATTCTGATTGGTGCAGTCAAATGAGAAACGTGTCTGAACAAAGACACGCTGCCAATAACCTTGAAACAGAACTGGCGATGTGCACGTGAGTCACTGAAACAAAGTGTGGCAAAAATCTTTTCGCGACAAAATCGTGGTCCTAGTCATAGATGTAAAAATAGTGCAGGTTCGTTTGCGCGTGATTGATTGCTTCACTCTCGGTGTTATTCATTCTGTGAGAAGTGCTGCAATGAAAAATGTTATCTTAATTATACGCCCTCATCGCAAGAATCATCTCGAAATAATACCAACTGTACTCAAGCTAAATTGAGATTATATAAGTCTGTACTGAATATTCACCCTCCCCTTCCCGCCTCATTAAAACCCTGCCCACTGAGCACTACTTAGTTCGTGCCTATGTGTAAAGCCGATGAGACGCATGACGCCGTATCCATTGTCGCCCTTATCACACCCTTGCTTACGACTCTCAGACTGAAGCAATGTTACCAACAGTGCAAAATCTATTCATACCAGACACTTACTCAAAACCACTTAAGGGCGCGGTATACCGCAATTTTCATCACCATGTTTTAATTTTTTTATTTGTGCCATGACATTTTTTTATCTCTCATAGTTTACGCGTAATGGCTTGTTACAGTCAAAATTTGCATGTTACCGTTTTAAGGACTATACTAAAACCAAACTGAAAAAACTTCACAGTGGATAAAGACGTCGCAGGCTACAATGTCGCGTACATAAAAACAAATAATAAAATTTGTTTGTATTTAAATAATAATGCTGAAATGTAAAATAAAAATTTAAAAAATGCAAATATTTTTTAGTACAAAAATAATATATTTTGTGGTTTAACGTAGCTGAACTTGTAGCCTACAACATCGTTGTTCACTGTGGATTTTTTCCTTTGGTAAGTGAGTTGATTTTTAGTGTCGTCCTTAAAACTGAAACATGCAAATTTTGGCTTTGAAGACCCATTACTCAAAAACTATGCGAGATAAAAATTTTTTTTAAGGGAAAATTGTTGTCAAATATTGCGTATAAAAAAAATAACTGGTACGAATATAAAAATAAAAAAACATGGTGATGAAAATTGCGGTAGACCGTGAACAACCAGATACTTTCCTATTTTATCGATATTGCAATTAATTTAAATAATTTAACCTCATTTAATCATTCCAATTTAAACTCGGTGGCTACCATCCCTGATTTTCCTACAATTTATTTAAAAAGAAAAACCCAGCCAGACATGTTTTAGGTTTGCAGATGTTAGGGCTCAACTTATCATTGACATCAAGGTCATTAGAGACGGAATTAGTGGCTAAGAGTGACAAACTGTGAAGGAATTAGCCATGGCCTGTGTTAAGGAACCACCCCATATTCGTCTGGAGTGATTTAAGAAAACCATGAATAATCATAATCATACTGGCAAGGCCTGGAATCGAACCCGGTTCCTTCAGAATGCAAGTCTAAATGTTTTACCGTTGCGCTACCCCTCTCGATAGACATAAAATAGATTACTAAACAGCCACAGATTTCTAATCAGCCAGAGATTAATTTTATGTTAGTTCTAAAATATTAGTAGTAGTATCCAGTTACGGTATTTTACGTTGTTTAGTTTACGTTTGTATGAAGAGTGAGTGTTCAAGTGTTAGAAAAGGCAATTAATTATACCTTATCTTCGCCAATTTAAAGATAAAATAAACAAGTACAAATAAATAAAATTAATGCAACCAGATTTTCCTAGAATACAATTCCAGCTAAATATTCATATTTACCAACTAACGTGTCAGATTTAGTTTCAAGAGGCCTTTGAAAGTTATGAGAATTTGTGCTTATGAACTTGTTAACAAAAGCCTCTCAGAGATAATTAACGCACTTAAGCTATGTAAACAACAAATATTGAGTAGCTATAAATTAATTGATTGGACTAAGGGCTTGTTTACGAACTTATTGTATTATGGTAGGTTAACAAACAGAGGGTCGCCATGTTGAGACGTACAAACTGGCGGCTTCACCTATCTCCCATACATTTCCATAGGGATGACCTGCCAAACAAGGGCGAATCCAGAAGGGGGATCACAGGGGTCATGACTCCTACAAAACCGAAACCCAAAATTCCAATTATGTGCTGATGACCAAGTAATCTGTATATTGAAATCAGGA
The DNA here is from genome assembly GCA_003012365.1 of Medauroidea extradentata. Classification (NCBI taxonomy): domain Eukaryota; kingdom Metazoa; phylum Arthropoda; class Insecta; order Phasmatodea; family Phasmatidae; genus Medauroidea; species Medauroidea extradentata. The sequence goes on from PNEQ01103873.1 coordinate 8,400, forward strand.
TAATGCAGCAGTGTTTGTGATTTTACTACTTGCGTTATTTTAGTGACAATGCTTTAACGGAATACAATAGCGGTGAAACTTTTCCCTCGTTTTAGATCGGAACATGCCAGCACATTAAGACGATGGATACCGCACCCTTCCCCCCCCCCTCCCCGTAACAGAAACAAAATTGTAGCTCCATTCCTGCCAGTCACCCAGTGCTTAGATATAGTTAGTTGCCCGCTCTCATTCACGCCGTTCTGTTGGCAACACGAGAGAGACGCAAGTAGATTGTAGCGACCAATGCACAGTCGTATAGATGATTCGGGATAAAGTGAGCACTTTTGAAACGCTAGTTACTTTTTTTTTTCCTTGCAAATTAGTGGCTAGAGGTGAGCAGTTACAAGGTAAGCTGGTGTTTGTTGTTCAGTACCTACTGTACAATCTCAGTGCACGCAGCTGGAACCAGTGGTAACAACCGTACAACTGTGTCTAACACAGTGTAATGCGGCCACTAACAAGTTAGCTGCAAGGCACCCATTATTAGAGCCGGTGATTTATGGTGAAAATAATTCTGCATCACTTTGTTTCAATGTCTTACGTGTACATCTACAATTTTGCTTCATGGTTATTGGATAGAGGCAAGATTATTTCTAGTATTGATTATAGGTAGGGTTGAATGCCAATAATGTGTACTTCACTACTCCTTCTTTGATTAGACGACACCTGTTTTAACACATATTTGACGACTGCAAGCCAGTGATAAATAAGGAAACAAGTCATGGTGGTAACACGTGTTACGGTTTGAAGCCAATGTATATTTGAATTTGGCCAGTGTGTATAGGTCTGAGAAGTCTACGCTGTTGCCAGATTAATACGCGAAATACTCGTACCTCTATTATTGACAGACCGTAGAGCAGAGACGTCGCTCATTTGACTGTGCGAATCAGTACAAGGTCACAGTGACACCACACGTATATTATTAGCTGGTAGAACCTTAAGGGGCCCGCCTCGTGGCACATGTGTTTGTGTGAGTGAGGTATGGTGCTAAGGGCGACGTCGTATGGGCCATACAACGGTGCGTCGCCTCTACGCTTAAGGCGTGCAGTCTTCGCGAAAATACAAATTTCCTATGGGACTTTTAAGTAGTGACCCTATTGTTTTATTTACGAAATCACTTTACTAAAGCCCAATGCACTACCCTTAAGTGGTTTCACATGTATTCGACTTGTATATTTTCCGCTATAGCAGCCTGAAAACCCCGTTTTAACCCATTTTGACGTGCCCTAAAAGGGGATTTCTAATACGTGTGTTGTCTTGAAAGTACTTAAGGGCAGTCATCTGAAGTGTGTGTTCTTTTCGTAGAGAAACGGCGTGAACAGACGTGTATTAGTTTCTGTGTAAAACTGTTTCTTCAAACACGCTGCAGTGTGATTTTATGGCAACGAGGCGAGCCCCTTAAGACGTTGACAGTTAAATATTTCCAATCACTGAACAATATGCAGAGCTGCAGGTGTCCACGTAAGAGACTGAAACAAGTTGGGGGCTGAATTATTTTTACCGAAGACCATTGCCTCTACTTACACATAGTTAGACGTCCGCTACACATCTATGTCTGAGAGACAGATGTGTATACGAGGAAGTAAACAAGTAGAGTTGACAACAAACACAGCTTTCCTTGCAGCACAGTCACCATACGCCACTGTTGCAGATAATTTCGTGTCCTGTCACTTATAAAGCAACATATGCAACAATCAAAGTGTATAGATTCTACGTATCGTTATTGTTCTACGTATTGTTGTTGTACACCATTCAGGTATTACTAACCTTTTAAGTGAACTAATTATGTCAGATGTTACGAAATGTATTTCATCCTTATGACTCTCGTCAGTGTTATCTGTAGATCTGCCGTTTTATACTGTCTGTATATTTTTTACCGTAACTTACTAGGCTATTTTGTACTCTGATGTGTGGTGAATTTGAAGTTGTGGGAACTTAATGTTTATTGCGCTAAAGACCTCGACGTTAAACGCTGACCAAAATCCCCCCCCCCCTTTTCTCTCGCTCTCTCTCTCTCAATGTTAATTTTTTGTTTGTTTTAGTTTACACATTTCTGACTTGTTCCATATCCTTGAGCAGTTAGCTCAAACAGGATCTAACGGAATGTAAGTAAATAAATCAATCAATAAAATACGCATTGAAATGTCTGAGGTCACAAATTATAATAATATATTTTAGTTGTCATTCTAGACGATGTAGTGTTGAAAAGTGCTCACTTTATCGCGAAGTACCTATAGTAAAAGTGCGTTGGCGCCTCGTAATGAAACGCTTGTCGCCAACAGCTGTCAGGGCGCCGTGCAATCGCCCGAGTCCCAGCTCCTTATCGCTGTCATATGTGTAAAAAGCGCTGGCTTCCCCGCTGTTGAGGGGGAGAAGGGGGAGGCTACTTATCGGTACCGGAAGTCGTCAACAAGATAACATTGTCGGGGCGCACCGCGACGCCCATGCCAGCCTTGCCATCGGTGAATACCTCGCTGCGTACTTGCTCCCTCCAACTTGGGTTACCCACACGTCCGACAAATGGGGGAACATATGGCTATAGGGCCATGAATAGGGACCCTGGTTTTACGTAATAATAATTTTGCCCCACTTTGTTGCAGTGCCTTGCGTGCACGTCTGCAATTCTGCTTCGTGTTTATTGGCAGCGTGTCTATATGAAGAGCCGTATATCATTTGTCTGAGCCAATTACAATAAAGTCTCTGCATCACCTCACGTCTGTGATTTGTCGGTAGAATCCCAAGGCTCGAGAGAGTTGAAATATCCAATCACTGACCACGAAGCAGAACTGCAGATGTGCATGTAAGGCAGTGAAACAAAGTGGGGCAAAATTCTTTTCGCGAAAAGTTCATGGCCCTAGAATACCTGACCAAAACTTAATACTGAAATGTCAGTATCAATGTTTGTTCTCAAAAATTATTACTAAACGGAAGCTACAAGACCCTCAAAGCCACGGTTTCGAATGCAATATATTAGCACAGTTTTAGGAACTCCACACGTGGCAGCAATAAATGGTAGTCTTACGTCTCTGAAGTGTGGTAGGTCATGCCTTTCCCTTAATTTGGAGCGTGGGTGTGTTTACAATCACGAAAACTGTTCAGGCATATTTGTCTTGTCGGAATAAACAGTTTTCGCGTAAGCTACTTTGAGAATTACGTATGTATAGGTCATTCATGATAAAGTGAACATTGCATAAAGTTTTCTTGCAGTCAATTTGCAGCCATCTTTACTATTTTTAATATGATAAATTTCATGTAACTAAAAACCAGTGTAAACGTTTCATCACTCTCAAAAGTTAATATATTTTGGTCCAGTATAACATATTTTTAACTAATTGCAAGTTCTGCTGAGTGCTCTGTTTATAGTGAACAGCCTATAGAATGTACGCATGCATAACGTACGGAGAGTGTAGAGCCATGCAAGCTACATGCAGTACATAGGAAGTTGCAACACCACTTGTAACTGAACTGCAGATATGCACGGTAGCTAGAGATGATGGTTAGAGGCACGAGTATTTCGTGTATTAATCTGGCAACAGCCTAGACTTCTCAGACCTATACACACACTGGCCAAACTCAAATATCCATTGGCTTCTAACCTAACACATGTTACCACCGCACGACTTGTTTCCTTTTTTATCACTGGCTTGCAGTCGTCAAAGATGTGTTACAACAGGTGTCGTCTAATCACAGAAACACTATTGAAGTATACAATATTGGCATTCAACCTGACCTAGAATCAATACGCGAAATAATCTTGCCTCTAATAATGGTTCATCGCGGGAAAACTTGACTGTTTGCTAGATTTCTGCACACGTTCAGCGTATTAGATTATACAGGCTTTCTCTTGTACGTCTAGCTGTTGCCGTATTTTACTGAGCCAATAAAAATCCGCTACTGTAATATTTGATGCATGTTATTGGTCTGCAGACCGGTAGGTACGTTTTGTTGGACGAACGTCTCCCAATCATTTATGTTGGAAGATACTACAGCGTTTTCAAGGGTATGTTGGCCCAGAACATTTTCGCGATATACCATAGAGACCTGAAAAATTCGCGTATTCTTTCAGGCAAGAGCTAGAATTACACCAACTCTAAGTTCGCGCTACTTTCTTTATTGGCCGTTGATTTATTTGACGCTACCTTGAAGTTGATGAGCCAATGATAACAACGTAACTTAATGCGGGCCCATTTGACTGTGTCAGCGAGCAGCTAATGAACAGCTGTTGTCTGCTTGGAAACACAGATATTCTTGAAGGCTAGCTTTTAGGTCAGTGAACCCGGTCTCTAACCATCAGTAGAGACACTGGAAAATCGCGAAAATATTTAACATAGTCTGCAATAAACTGTAGTATCTCAATAGCAACACATGTGAACGGTTTTCTGGTAAATCACACACGTTCTGTGTTAAAACTGTAGTGTTATAATTGGGTCTGTTGAAAAGGGGTACTGTGCTTCATGTAAACGATAGGATAGCCAATATAGGTGCAAAACCCTTCAGTGTTGTACATAGCATGTTGGAGCATAGCAAACAATAAACTTTTCCCGCGATTTACCAGTGTCTCTAACCATCACCTGTAACGATAGCGCTCGTAAATCTTCATGCTTACAAGTAGAAGCGTTTGTGTGGATTGCGGTTCTGGATGAGCTACATTTACAAATATCTAGTATCGCATGATAACAGGGCATACGTCAAGTCGTGCATACCCATTTCAGGTCTTCCAGAAAGCTTTACGGCTCATTTTGCCGTAGCGGAAACTGGATGATTTTGCTGTACTTTTTAGGTATGGAAATCTTGGTGCGATATCTTCAGAAGGGTATTGTATATTTATCTTTAATACTACGTACTAAATTACATGGTTACTACTGAACGTATCATAGAGGCATTTACCGGCGAGAAGTCTGCACGCCAGATCTTTGACTTGCACCTAGAGGCTAGGATGAGACGTGAAGTGCTTGCTGATTCGTCCTTACCGCTTCGCACTGCTATGTAGGTCTCTGATGCACAAAATGCGTCCACTCAGGCGACTTGGTACATAATTCCGCGCTAAAAGAATCAGTTTAAAATTGTACGTCACTCTAAGCCAGTTTGCAAAAATTATGGTAAAAATATTTTAAAACGGCTACCTTAGACAATAAATTTTACCAAGTTTCTGAGCATTTTTTTTTCATTACGTATTTCGGAAGAACAATCACTGACGACAAAGTTTCGTACATTTAATTGCGGCCGGTCTACGTTGCGATAAGTCCTGGGTTGGAATCCCAGAGCAGACATCTATGTTTGTATCGATACTCAGGTTTAGACAGTTTGTAAGCCTTCCCTTACTAAAACTAATGGCACAAACCCTGAGAACGTAAATAAACCCTTTAAAATAAAACATTTAAATAATATATTTATGACAGAACATATCACTACTTAAAAGGATGACGGAAAGGTAGGTACATAGCATTACGTCAATTAGAAAAATAATTTCGGAGCCCCTCAAAATGGCTAAAAACTGAAATTTTCAACCTGTTATATCTGAACTACTTATGTATTCGCATGAAAGTATTCTAGAAACATGCAATGGACTTTGCTTAACATTTTCCACCAAAAAAAGATAGGGTCGCTATTGGAAGTGTCAGTCAGACGAAAAAAATCATTATTTTATGTTTATATGAAATTTGTATTAGTTTTAGAGACGTTACTGGGAGTACATTTTTATCTTTACAAAAAATGTTAGCTCCGCTAGTCTTCCCAAAATAGCATTTTAAATTAGCGAAACAATCAAAAATTTCAGATTTTTTTTTTAATACAAAATAATGTTTGAACGAGTTTTTATATACTTTTAGCCCTAGCCCGTGACATGTACGTTTATTGTGAATTATTTTGTTTCATTTATATATATGTATATATATATATATATATATATATATATATATATATATATATATATAGAGAGAGATAGAGAGTGAGAAGGGGGGGGGGGATGTACTCCCAAGTAATGTCTACAAAACTAACAATGTTTCATACAAATAATAAATTATGATTTGTTCTCCGCTAGAAATAAGTTAAGGCCATAATCCATTATTTCTACTGCTTTCACGACAGTTACTTTTTTAATCGTAAACTAAAACAGATATCGAAAAAACCGTTGCACAGTTTTGTTCATAACTGTGAATGTTATGTTAACTATTTTTCCAATACAAAATACACGATAGTTTCAGGTAATTATGCAATTAAGGAAATCCTTATTAATGAACTAATTAGCCAACACAAGATACATTTTTTGTCTAGAAGAAATTATACTACACAGTGAAAACTATTTTTAACAAAACTGTACAACAGTTTTTCGGTATGTGCTTTTGTTTAGGAATAAAAAAATTATTATCGTGAAAGCAGTGAAAATAGATGGACCATGGCCTTAGCATCGCCCTTTGTGCCGTGCCTTACTCACACATACTAACAGACAGTAGGCGGGCTCCTTAAGAGGGCGTGGTACATAATCCAACGCTAAAAGCATTAATATATAACTGTAGGTTTCCTAAAGCCAATTTGCGAAAATTAAACAATAGCAATCATAGACAATAGTTTCAGTCAACGTTTTAAACAAAATGGTTTACAGTATTACGAACTTCTGAGACACAATCTCTGACGCCGGAACCTCGTGCACTTGACTGCAGCACAAGAGATCACGCGTAACGAATTAGTCATTCTGGATAAATATTTACTCATTAATTTTCAAATGCCATCATCTAGGATTGTCATTGAGTATTTTTTCCATATTGGCTTCGAAAAAAGCGTTAAGATAAATTGATATTTTCAGCGTTTATTTATCTACCACGTACTCTTAAGGTGGCTCCCTAGATAGGCTTCGTGTTTGTGTGTGGGAGGGGAGCACTAAGGGTGCCGCTGACCGACATATGTAGTGATGTATCACCTCTACGCGCTAACCACTGAACTGGCGTGCTTACTTTTACTAATATTTTTACCCTTAGGGTCTTAAAACGGTAACAATATCATTTTATTTGTCAGAAATACTGCGTAGAATCGAACGCATATTTGCGTATTTTTCCTTTTTACGAATCCGGTTGGTATTTTCTCGTATACGGCAGTCCGAAAAATCCGTTTGATGTCACTTTAAGGGATTTGAAAGTAATGTTTGTAATCAGCGCACTGATTTTTTATGACTTTTATAGCGATATAATTTTAAGTATGTGTCCTTTTTCGTTGGTATAGTCTGTCTCATGTAAGTATTCCATATTTGGACAGTTCACTCCTGAGAAGTGTGTTTATAAATAGTGTTTTTCCAGGAAGCCAGGTAAGTTCAAAGCTCCAAACAATGGAACTGCCAGACACAATTCTCTGAAGAGAAATGTCAAAATGTGGAAAAGTTACATGAGACAGGCTATATACAAGTGTAATGCACGTAAGTTATTCTCGTGAAAAATTGAATGACCGCTACTCGCTGCTAGCATAGGTAGAGAAGCGCCTTAACGCATGTACGGTGTTTGAGGCGATGGGGACTAAGTACATCGGCGTCGGCCGGAAATGAGGGTGGAAAACAACTTGTAGCCAGTTGGGCTCGAACCCGTGACCTTCCTAGGATGCGGGCAAGGCGCCGAACCGCGTCACCCTGCACGGCAGGTGGCGTGTGGTGTGTGGGTGGCTCGCAGGTGACTGCAAGTTCTATAAGTCACTTTACCAGTTTCTCCAGACTGCTAGACTCTGTGTCCTACCGTCGCCGTGTGTAGAACTCAGCTCGAGAAGTCATCGCCTGGCGCATGAGCGGTGTTGAATTGTATCACGAGGTTTCGTTTCTTCGCGAAACGCTAAACGTGTCCCTAATATGTTTTGTAGGCATATACCGTGACTATTTTTTTACGTCAGCAACATTCCTTCTAGTTTTTTTTTTTTTTATGTTGGTTAGAGCCCACGATTTTTCGCTAGTAAAATTCATGCAGCCTTGCTTCATGGTCGGTGATTGGCTGTTTTTAACTCTCAGCGTCCAGGGTTCTACCCGCAAATCACAGACGGGTGGTGTCGCAGCAACCTTGTTCCTGTTGGCACAGTCAAATGAGCCACGTCTGTGCAATAGTACATTCTGTCAATAACCATGAAGCAGAGCTTCATATGTGCACATAAGTAGAGACCTGAAAAATTCGCTTTTTCTTTCGGCCACAAGCTATAATTCCAACAACTGTAAGTTTGTGCCATTTTCACAATTGGCCCGTGACTTATGTGACACTTCCTGGAAGTAGCTTAGCCAATAGTACAGAAACAACTAAATGCAGGCTCATATCACTACGTCATAGAGCTGCCAGATAGCAGATACTATCTGCTTGAATACACAGATGTTCTTGGACGCTAGCCTACATGTCAGTGAACCCGCGAATTTTTCCCGTCTCTACACATAAGGCATTGAAACAAACAGTTGCAGAATTCTTTTCGTGAAAAATTGTGGGCTCTAATGAGGGTATATCGCGAAAATTATTTGTGCCAACATACACTTGAAAACACTGTAGTTTGTTGCTGGATGAATGATTGGGTTATATACGTCTGACACAACGTAGTTCTCTTGAGATCAATAACAGGCACCAAATATTACATTACTGATTTTCCACTTGGCTCAGTAACGGTTGAAGTTACATAATTTATATGCCACCACTAATGTTTTTGTTCGCCTCGGTCGCGCGTATGGATCGTTTAAGCAGTTTTTTTTTTTTTTTTTAATTCGCTGAAAATTGTGGGTAAAAATGCATTTTCGCACATGAAAACACGTGAAAATGGCTATTCGTAATTTTCATTCTGCAATTTTATTTGTGTAGCAATATTCTCCTTTTCTCTCCGCAGAAAATGGTTTTCGTCCGGAAGCAATATCACAAAAGGTGACCGAGTGCCATTGAAAATAATTTAACATGTAAATACCTATTTCTTCGCCGCGAGGGCTCAGAGGTAGGCAGCGCCCTAAACGTACGTTGAAACCCAGAAAACTGTCAAATTTTTCGACGTTAAACCATTATCTGTAAGTATACCATTTATGTATAAAAACCACAGTGATTAGAGTTTTGTATTTTTAATTTTTTTTAAATTATGTATAATTTATTTTAAATAAATTAATATTTTATGTACAAAAATGTCAAAGTGGTTTTTAATCATGTAGTGTCAATAGCACTGTTCTTTAAGGTGAATTTTTTAATTTATGTAAGTTGGTTTTCCTCTAATGCAGAAAACAATTTTTTTTTTTTGCAAATTTTGACTTTAATATGATATAATACAAAACTATGAAACCTAAAAAATTTTCGTTACAGTAAAAAAATTGTCGCAATACATGCCTACAACACAAACCATATCTCGTACAAATATTTTTTTTTAACAATCAAAATTGTTAGTGAACCGCCTTCTTAAAGTAGACCTAGCAGTGGCGACTCGTGGGTTGTAGCCAGGCAGGGCTGCAGTTGCCAAGAGCTGTACAGGGTTGTGCGCTGGTTGACTCTACAGCCACTGACACGCTAATGTGTAGGTACCCCCTACTACTGAGAGTCACAACACATCTAGTAGCCGGCAAATATTTCATGGTCGTTGGTCTACGGCGCGTTCATCAAGAGTGTACAGTTCCAACTATCTGCAGCCCCAACCTGGCAACAACCTACGAGCCGCCACTGCATGTGGGACGTGATGTATCTTGGAATAGGAAGTGTTTTTTCTTGTATAGCTGTTTAAAAAAGTTTCTGATGTGTTTATCTACGAAAAGAATAGTAACTTCAAACTGTGTCCCTATGGTTTCAAAAACGCCGTTCCCTAATTAAAAACATTATTACAAAGCTCATCGAAAGTGTTAAAAATAACTTTTTCATGTTTTTTTTTCTAAAAAAATAGTTCGTAAATTTGCCACACGTGCGTATAGGAGCGCTATGAATGTATTTATGGTAGAATTGTTTCCCAGACAGCCATGGCAGCACTCCTGATTTATTTATGAAATAGTCAAATGTCTACTGAAGTTATCAGACTTGTATTGTATCAATTGTAATAGTTTGCATATTTACAAGGCGGAAGTATGGCAACTGTCCCATACTGTCATTATGTTAATTACTTCCTAAACATTTTAGGAAGTTTTTTTTTAGAGTGTAGTTAAGAAAATATCAGCCGTAATGGTAAAACAAAAGCATAAAAATCAGCATTGGACATCACAACATACTTACCACAACTAAAATAACAGGGTCATCACTTGAAGTCCCTTTGAAAAACAGTTACTACGAAAACGTACGTTATAATTGAGTACTACGCGCCTAAAAGTAATGATGTGTTTGATGGATGTGTGATGTTCCACTTATCGCCTTTCACCTTTCCTTGCCACCAACTTTTAAAAGGACACACAAAACATGTTGTTAAGGTCCCGGAAAACGGTAAATAATAATTAGAGATGATAGTATATCGCAAAATGTTTTGTGCCAACATTCTCTTGACATCGTTGCAGTTTGTTGCAACATGTATGATTGGGTGACATGCGACTGACACAAACTACCTGTCTCCAGTCCAATAATTGCCATCAAATATTACAATAGCGGGATTCTTATTGGCTCAGTCAAATAGAGTGACAGGTCTACGTACAAGTGAAAGTCAGTAATCTTTTGATATGCAGAACGTACGCTGAAACCCAGCAAACAGTCTAATTGTCTCGCGATAAATCATCTCTGATAAAATAATAATAGTAATTCTGCTGGCGTTTACTCGAATAAATATACACCCGATTCGCAAAACAGTAAGAAACGCTTTTAAGTTCACACTATATTTCCCACAAATATACCAACCTGTTTAAGGTTAACTCCTTAAAGTCGCACGGGGAAAGTATTATTAATAATAATAATAATAATAATAATAATAATAATAATAATAATAATATGCTCGTATGGAAGCATTGCGCAATAATTAAGTGCTCCGCACATAACGGCGGCATTGTTCTTGGTACCTAAATCAGTGTCACCCACGTTGCTTTCCTTGTATTGCTTCCAGCATGTGGCAAAAAAAAAACATTTCGGGACTTCTCTCGTATGAGTGAATTAATTATTGACTCTAGAAGCTGCTCTACAAGGGAAAAATATATAGATTCAAATTTGTTACACGTGTATTTTAAATTTTCCTGCCTCTCTGTTCCATTTTTCTTTCTGTCACATAGCCTTGACAGGGCCAGCCCCGCGGTTAAGAGGACTCCCTACATAGGGCTGTGTTTGTGTGTGTGAGGCAGGAGTGGTAAGAGTGCCACTATCTGACGTATGTGATGTATATATTGTCGCCTCTCTGCGCAAACTACTCGGCTGGCGTGCAATGCTTTAAGTCTGACACAACGTAGCTATCTGCAGACTAATAACAGGCATCAAATGTTACAATAGCGGGATTCTTATTGGCTCAGTCACATAGGGTAACAGCTCTAAGTACGAGCTAAAGCCAATGATCTTCTGGTAAGCTGAACGTGTGTTGCAACCCAGCAAACCAGCAAACAGTCAAGTTTTCCCGCGATAAACCATCGTCTCTCTCTCTCTTTCTCTCTCTCTCTCTCTCTCCCTCTCTTTGTATATATACATATGTATTGATTTATTTTGTGTGTGCTAATGATGAAAGAAACATTAATTGAAATTATCAATTACTGCAACCGAAGACGACCACGGTGTGGCTTCCATGCTAAACCTTGACCACTTCAATGCAGCGCGCCAGCGGCAATATCATCAACTAACAGTCAACAAGAGGATCTAGTTTCATACGACTGACCAGACGTTATCTTCTAAAGCCGTGACCCTAACTGTTCAGTTATGATACAGATCTAAGTATTTTATGCTCGAGAAGTTACACGAATGCCAAAGGTGGACGTATTTTGCGCCTTCGAAGCTTATAAATGCTAAAGGCGACACTGACAAGTACATCGCGACCCACCGTGTGTGTATATATGCACACACACACACACCAACACACACACACACACACACACACATATATATATATATATATATATATATATATATATATATATATATGTATACATGTATGTGTAGATCGGTATACTCGGACATCGGTTGACCGATCGCCATGAAACTTGGCACTCATGTGTATTTCTTCATTTAGAAGGTTTTTATGGTATCCATTTTACTCTATCTCTTCACTATATAGCGCTGCAGCGCATCTACTTGTACACAGTTCCAGCAGTCTCCTTAAAAACTGAATGTTTTTTTGTTCGTCTTCTGTGCGTAATACCATTTATCCTATTAGGATGAAACTTTGGCGAGTTGTGCATCTACCGCGGAAGGTTTCTGTCGAAACACTGTGTTGAAGGGGAAGGGTGGTGGTGCGAAACGGGGAAGAGGGGCAGAGCGAAGCACTCAGGAAATTTAACGGGCAATCCAATCCAACGCAACGTGCCTGAAGAACTAGTAACATATTTTATACAACAGATCTTTACGTACAGGGGCGTCATTTCAGGTTTTCCTTGGGAGGGGAGGGGGGCAAGATTTTTTTTTCGGGGACAGTGACCGTGTTGCATTTTTTAAAATTAAGCATGTATAAATTAGAAACGTTAATAATAAAACTTCAATTTTATGTGTTTAAGTTAGCAATATTTAAAAAAAAAACTACAAAAAAATTTATTTTATACACTTAAAATTCTAAATCCAGGGAGGTCATTTGCCCTCCTTGCCACCCTAAATGACGCCCCTGCTTACGTATGTATGAATGTGGTGTGTATATGTATATGTATATATGAGTGTATGTATGTGTGTATATACAAGCTGACCAGAAACAAACTCGTAATAAGCACACAACGCGAATCCTGGGCTAAGTTGGACACGAAAATGTAAGTGGAAAAATGTTGTACGACAATATTTCACATACTCTAAGTGACGACACTGCACATAGAAGTCCCCTCTTGCGCTGTACGTCCAGGTATTATTTTATGTATGTGACGCCAAGTTTACTTAGAATCATGTTTGGACTGCTCGGGATTTGAACCTGGTCCAATAGTACGCAAGTCAGAACAGTAGTAGCAAGACAAGAAAGTTATCTGTGGAGCGCATGGGACTAACTACAGTGCTGAGTTGCTTCATTTTGCACGTAAACTGTCATCGTACAACATTTTCCTTATATATATATATGCACACAATAATACCGGACCACCACAACGAACCAAGCACTGAACTAGCCAGCAAGATTCCCACCTATATTTTACTATCGGACTTCAGTGGCAAGATACATTTGTTGGTGGTAAATCTTCAGCAAAGTTCAGAGCACGTCTCTTGTCTGTTTGAGTTTCGCATACATCCAGTTAGAACATTTTGAAGCACGACAGTTTGGAAAAGTTTTTTTTTTATTATTTTTTATTTTATTTATTTTTTATATTGGAGGAGTTAGAAACAGTTTTTTTATGAGCATGGTATTTTAAGAAGGACATTTCGCCCTTGTCCGAAGTGTGTGTTTTGTTTTCGTAAATTAGCGCAATGGACACGTGTGGAAAAGTTTCGTAAAAAGGCCCAATTTTTCCCGCACACTACAACGTCTTTGATGCGCGACATAGGTGGCGCCCTTCAGTTGGGGTATCACAAGAGGATTTGAAATTAGTGGTTTTTGCATTGTTAGGATGTTTATAAACACATTAAAATACCTTATCCTTCCGAAAACACACAAATTTTTACTAATATTAACGGCGATATATACTGAAGGCTATTGCGTAATGTTAAAGCGCTATAATTAGGTTTTTGTTAATTTCACTGGACACACTGTTCGACTTATAAATGGGAAATACAACACACTGAAAACTTCAATTGAAATATATAGATTTTTGAAAACCAGTATGGAAATAACTACATAATAACAATTCTAGATAATGATATTTGCCAACTTTATAAGCAAACATTTACCCTGAAAAAGGCCGCGATTAAATGTACGGTATTTAGGCCTCAGGAATTGTTCTTCACAAATACGTTAGACTACCCGAGAAAACTTTTTGCTCAGAATGTTGGCAATGATTATTGTCTGAGAGTTTTTTTTCCCCCTTCAAATGAGCTTCGAGAAACCTACAATCTTAAAGTATTGCTTTTACCACTGGAATCTTATGGGCTCTGTCAACCTCAGAACCCTGTCGTTAGCAAGAATAGCATTATATGTGTCGTATTAAATTCAGTGTAGCTAGTTATCTATCAAACCTGCTTACTAACAACTATGACTTTTTTGCTCATGATTTTGAGATCACCTCAAAATGACTTTTAAATAAATTAAATGTCGACCTTTTTAAAGAAAAATACTTCTGTAGTTCTTAATAAATTCCACACGAATTCGTAAAACACGAAACTTGAAGCATCCGTCGACCTTACGGCTCGGTATCAGTCACTTTATTGGATTATTACTTTTTTTTTAAATTCTGAGAAGAAAAATGTTAAATTTGCTATTATTGCGTAAGTTTTATACCTTGCTCTACAATACTAGCGTCGCTGTTGAACTTTTAACATTTATTTACGCCGCAATCAGCCCAGCATTTTTAAAAATATTTTTAATTTGCTGTTCTGATTGTGGCCTAAGTAGCCTATACGTTATAAGTTAAATCGCGATGCTGTAAAGGTAGCGCGAAATAAATATAATGCACGCTATAATAGCAAATTTCACATTTTTATGCTTAATAATAACAAGACTGATGCCGAGCCTTAACTTCATACTGTCCACAAATAAATTAGTAGGTTCGCCGCTTAAGAGGGCGTGGTACATAATTAAACGCTAAACTCATTAATCTATAACTGTAGGTTTCTTGAAGCCAATTTGCTAGAGTTAAACAATAGCAATCCTAGACAATAGTTTTACCCTACGTTTTAAACAAAATTGTTTCCAGTGTTACGAACTTCTGAGGCCTCTGACGCCGGAACCTCGCGTATTTAACTGCGGCGCAAGAGATCACGCGTAACGAATTAGTAATTTTGGATAAATATTTACTCATAAAGTTGACAAATACCATTATCTAGGATTGTCATTGAGTATTTTATCCACCTTGGCTTTGAAAAAAACGTAGAAATGAATTGATGTTTTCAGCGTTTATTTATCTACCACGCACTCTTAAGGGCCTTGTCTATCTCAGAGCTCTGGCTCTACATCGAGAAAAGGAAAATAATTGCTAAATGAATAAAATCATAGGGGAAAAAATTGTGAATAGCCGTTTTCAGCTGTTTTCAGTGCGTAGAAATGTTTTTTTCCTCATAATTTTCAGGGTATTGAAAAAACTGCCGTTAAGATCCTTCGGCAATGTGAGCGGCACCGAGATGAATAAAACGGTCAGTGATTTGTGTGTATGTGGCTTCAATACGCACTGAGCCACATAGAATATAATTCAACATGTAAAACCCTATTTTTGCTGCCGCCGTGGCTCTGAGGTAGGAAAATACAAGGAAGAAAAGACTAGTACTGAAACACTGCACGCTAGTTTGGCGCACTGTGAACGGAGGCGACATGGTTGTCAAGCGCGGCAGTCTTGTTCTTATCGCTGTTATGTCTGCGCGTCCCAAAACACGAGTGTCATCTGGTGGTACATAAGCAGGGAGATACGAATTCCCTGAAAGGGAAACATACTGATAGGGCTCAGTGCTCATTCTACCGCGAAAATCCTATATACGTTGGAGATATACCTACCAGCGTTGCGACTAACCATCCCAAAATCCACAGATACCACGACCCCTATATTTAGCAGAAAGTAAAAAATTATACCACTAGTTTCTCTGCGATTTAAATTGGTCTAATAAAATACGAAGACGAAGTATTTTAATTAAATTGAAGTAGGCTTAATAAAGACAAAGGTTATTTAATTGAAATTTAAAGTAAAAACCAACCCAATTTTTGCTTTCAAATTTCCAACTTCGTGTAACTTAAAATTCAGGAAAGATCTGTGATTGGTCAGGTTACACTCATTACCTACGCCAGCGCTCAAGCGGCAGAAATTGTCCCTGTGCAAAACTTTTAACTTAGGTCTTTCTAACCTGTAGTACAGTTAACTTTGATAAAACGCAAAGTTAAATTTAAAAATAAAATTGTTAAGTCAAAAGGTAATAATTCTACGTTATATCCTAGACTTTTAATTTTTTTTCCGGATTTTTTTTTACAGCAGTCGCCGTTTTTCCGTACCCAGTTTCCTCTTGTGTCCTGTAAAATACCTCGTCTTCTAGTAGTTCCTTGTGTTCATTTTTTCGTTTATGTCGTCTCACCATCTTCTTTGTGGCCTTCCCCTCTTCCTATGCTCTGTAGGTAACCATTCTAGCACTTTTCTGTCCACATCGATCCTTCTGACATGACCAAATTAATTTAGCTGTCGTTTTTCTATCTCTTCATGTATTTTCTTTCTGTGACCTGTTCACTATGAACGGAGCACTCAGCAGAACTTGTAATATGTTTTATTTGACGAACAGATGTTAGCTTTTGAGAGTGTAAAAATATTTACTCTGGTTGTTAGTTACATGGTAGTTATCATATTAAAAACATTAGAGATGGCTGCAAAATGGCTGAACGAAAACTTTGCGCAGTGCTCACTTTATTGTGAACAGAGTATATGCTTGGTAATATATCTTACATAACACCGCATAAATAATAAGATTATATAATTTATTTTTTTTTTTTGCAATGCACACGTGCATTCATTGAAAGCAAGATTCCACAAATCCCTATGAAATCTTACACGTTTAGTGTTATACGACACGTATTGGCAACACTGCTGCCTACGTCCAACTCCGGGCCAGTGAAGAGCCGACATGGACAGACCCTCAACTCCCCTCAGGAGACAGACTCATCGCGTAACAGCCACAGTAGTGCAGAGGAAATGGTGGGAGTCCATCTCTCTCGCCAGCTGTTAACTGGGCCGGTGGTGGGCGGGGCGTCGTTTGTCGCACGCTCGCCTTCCTGCCAGATGACGTGCTTCCCCTCCCTCCCCCGCTCCTCTTCCTCCGACGACCCCGCAGAAATTCTCACGTGAATTGCGTTACGCACTTCCGGTGGCGCTAGCTGCGACTGAGAGATATCTTCCCTGCTCCGACAACCGGCGTCGGCTGAAGACAGCGATTGTTCGCCCCAGGCGGGATTGTGTGTGTGTTCTGGTTTTACTATTTATTTATGTTACTGCTGTAAGGCGCAATTAAGGGTGTTGGAGTGCGATAAAATCATAATTTTATATTTTTATGAAATATAGTTAGTTTTGTAGACGATACTTGCGAGTACATTTTACTTCTACGAAACAATTTTAGCTTTCATAGTTTTCCCATAACGGGGCGTAAAGTCAAAATTTGCTTGTTACAGTGACATGCAAATAGTGAAAACCAACTGACCTACTTCAAAATAATAATTAACTGTGAACTTACATCCCATGAGCTATGCAATAAAACATTTTAAAAAAGTAAAATTTTTATTTTAAAAAAATCTCAAAAGTACAGAAAAAAGTTGCAAACCAATCAACTTTTTTTAAATACAAAAAACTGTTCGAGAGATTTTTTCAAATGTTTTATTTCGTCGCCCATATTATGTTATTTCACTGTGAATTATTTCACGTACGTAAGTCAATTGGTTTTCACTATTTGAATGGCAGCAGAACACGCAAATTTTGACTTTGTCGCACCGTTATGAGAAAACTACGCCAGCTAAAATTGTATAGTAAGAGGAAACTATACTCACAAGTATCGTCTACAAAACTAACACTACTATATATAAACATAAAGTTATGACTTGATCGCACTTGAACATCCTTAAGGCATATTCGCCTTGTCTTCTACTGGTCCCATTAAATCTGCTCACACTTTTGGTTGCATTGCTGTACTTAAAAACTCGAAACTATATACAACACAACTTTAATCTCTCTTCAAGTTTTCAAAGGGTTCACTCAGCGGCAGAAACTGACTCGGTAGGTTATTTACATTACATAAAATTATACCCAATAAAATTGATATCCGTGTCACAATATTATATTTATCATGCACTGTGGGGAACTAGGTGGATCACCTGATGCCAGGCATTGTAACGTCCTTGTGATATTTCAACGATTCCTGCAATGGACCAGTATCGAACTTACGGGGCCTCCCTACCTTCGCTTCAAATGCTTTGCAGCGAGTGACGACTATTCTTTTTTTTTTTTTTTTACGAAACTGTTAAACGCGCATTAAAATTGCGTATCTATAACAAAAACACACGCCTCAAACTATGTCGCTACAGTTTTTTAAAAATTCTGTGCGTTTTTTAAGAAACGTAATTTTCGGGCCCCTCAAAATTACCAAAAATAGCTTTCTCATATTACCGTATCTGGAAAAATAACAACCGGATTCGAAAATCACAACTATAGAAGCAAACATTGTACTTAGAATAACTATACTGCCCACAAATAAAGTAATGTGATCACCGCTAAAATTTACTAAGAAAAAATAGATAGTAGCAAAACACTGCTCTTCAACTAAGTGACCTGCATTAGAGGCGATAATGCATTACGTACGTCGATCAACAGCAACCTTATCGCTCCTGCCTCACACACACAAACACAGCCTAGGGAGGCCCCTTAGTAATTTTTATCTGGCTGTGGTTTTTCTGTAACTCAGCAACAGACACTAATAGCAATGGAGTATGTTCAGCAAAAAACTTCAATTTGTCGTACACTACCTTTAAAAAAATCATTCAAAGATCACAACTTTTGTTGGTTGTCACTCGTCTTCCGGCAATAGCAGGGCGAAATTGCCGTCATTTGGAACGTATAAAGTTGACGTAACGTGCAATGTTGGTATGTGAAGACCCTCCTAGATGACGTCACACGCACAAGTGGACGAGTTTTAAAGTGTAGGGCAGTATCACCTTACCTCCGTCATTCCACGGTTCTGGTCGTTTCCGTCGCTTTAGTGCAGAGGATGAGCTATAGTCTATTAAACCTACGAGTGCGCTTTTCTTGCGTCTCTGCTGGCATAGTTTTTTGTGGTCCGCATTGCAATACCATCTGCATTCCCGGGTTCTGTGTGTTGCTAACGTCGATTTACCTTTATTCGGTGATTCAGTAATTAATATGCAGAATTTTTTCGCGACAGTATCATATTGAACATATTTTGAAGTGATATATATGTGGCTTAATGCAATAACAACCTATGTCAATATATCGTATGTGTGTTAATCAAGCATAGAATGCCTGATTATCACATATATGGTGTACTGACATTGGTTGTTCTTGCATTAAGCCACAGATGTATCAGCTGTCAAAAAATTGAACTCGTACGTGGGATAGACCATAAGCAGAGACCCGGATATTTCACGGGTTTTCGGCGGGGAGAAAATAAACTTTGTAGATTAATATATGATCTCAAAAGAGTATACACATGTGTAACTTTCTTCCTAGACAGAGATCACACACGTGCGTTGAGCAGTTTTCGAATAAATTTGTGTTGGCCAAAGCTGTGCAGACCGCTCAGCGACTTGGGCGGCGGTAACCAGTGCGCGAAAAATTACGAAATGATGATAACGCTTAAGAGTTAGTGGTAGGTAAATAAACGCTGAAAATATAAATTGATTTCTACGCTTTTTTCGAAGCCTATATGGATAAAATACTCAATGACAATCCTAGGTAACGGTATTTGCCAACTTTATGGGTAAATATTTATCCAGAATTACTAATTCGTTACGCGTGATCTCTTGTGCCGCAGTTAAATGCACGAGGTTCCAGCGTCAGAGATTGTGCCTCAGAAGTTCGTAACACTGGGAACAATTTTGCTTGAAACGTTGGCTGAAACTATTGTCTAGGATTGCTATTGTTTGATCTTCTCAAATTGACTTCAAGAAACCTACAGTTATAGACTAATGCTTTTAGCGTTGAATTATGCTTCAAACGAGTTGCTGCGAGTTGCGGCTATTCTTTTTTTTTGACGAAACTATTTAGCGCAATACATATTTGTACAACTAAGAAAAGAACACACGCTTCAAACTATGTCGCTATAGTTTTAAAAATTCGGCACGTTAATTATAAACATTATTTTCGGGCCCCTCAAAATTGCCAGAAATGGGTTTTCCAGACTGCCGTATCTGGAAAAATAACAACCTGATTCGAAAAACACAACTATTGAAACAAGCGTTAGACATACTATGCTGCCTACAAAAAAAAATATTGTGGTCACCGCTTCAAGTCCCATAGGGAAAGGATAATAGTAAAGCACTGCACGCCAGCTGAGTGGCTTGCACGGAGAGACGATAATGCTATACATACGTCGGTTAGTGGCAACCTTATCGCTCCTGCCTCACACACACGAACGCAAACTATCTACCGTGGCCCCTTAAGGTTCTGAATAGAAAATTTAGCTAATTCTAAAAGTTAAAAAAAAAGTGTAGCTGAAATGAGAAAGTGTGCCTGGGTAATAGTGCTTGGAAATCGATGCCTGAGCAGAGAACAGAAAATATGTACCAGCTTGTAGGGATAGAATAAATATAGATATATCGAAATGACGATATTTTCGAATGATGCATATTGTATTGCTTTTCAAAACGATGTGTGTATACATAAACACACACGAGATTTTAAAATGTTTATTGCAATGTGAGTTTACAATTAGAATTATTGTTTTTTTTTATATGCACCATTGCTCATGTTTTGCTGGTGAAACTTGTGTTAATTGACAGGGTACAAAAAGAATAAAAACACACATAAAAACAAAAAAGGCAAAATCAGAGGAATTCATTAAGTTTTTTTTATCAAGAGACAGACACACAGAAAACCAGATTTTTGTCTACTTCCGCTTTTTTTTTTTTTATTGGGATTCTGGTTTTCATTGTGTCTGTCTTTGTGTCGATATTCGACTGGATTCTTTCTTTAGAATTCTCGCTGTCAAATACACATTTAAAAAAACTGACAGAATTGCTCTGGGATTGTTTTCTATGTGTTTTTTATATAAATTTATTTTGTTGTTTTTGTACTTTTTCATTCAACACAAGTTTGATCAGATAAACATGAGCAATGGCGTATTTCCACAAACCGATAAATTCTAATTATAGACACACACACGCACATATATTTTACATCAACGAAATAATTTACTATTAGAATGTTAATCATTTTAGTAAGCTCAGTTTTGAATTTAGTAGCTGTCGCTCGCGTCAGTCATTGAGTGTTTGTCTTGTTGCACGCAGCGTGTGACACAATGTTTGCTGATGACAGCATATACTGGCAGTTTGAAAAAAAAAAAATTGGGGAGGGGGTCTGCTGCTCTGCAAAATTCGCTCGCAGTGTCGTCCGTACGTTGTTGGAAGTGGTTCACTTTGTAATGTGACACTCATTAGGTTGTTCGGTGACAGACGCAACCGTCTTACCTTGGTAGCTGTGTTAGCACTCGTTACTTGTGACGTACAGTCATTTGGGGTAACTTTGTACCGGTCAGGGCAACTTTTTACCTCCAGCCTAGTTTAATTTCAAATTAAGTATTTCAGAATTTAAGATTAAGGTTGTGTTCTTGAAGAACAAATTTTTTAACCTTAAATTTTGCATAGTGGTTGAATGCCACAAAGCTATTATATAAACGAAAATCCCTGGTACAATGTTACCCCGAAATGGTTCAAACTTACCCCAAATGACTGTAACAGGGGAAGGTGGGTTCCAAGTTTCACGCCTAGTGGGACCGCCTGCGGAATCTATTCGTCACGTTTATGCAGGAAATATGTATACAGATAGACAAATTGTTTTGTTGAACTAAACTATATTTATGGGGACAACTAAATAAATTGTAGTTACTAAATGCAATAAAATTAGTTGTTATTTAATAAAAAAAAGTACTTCTAAAATACATTCAGTCTGCACAAATCCGATTATGATTTTCTGCTTTACCAGACTTGTAGACTATTTTACCACGTTTACACTTACTCTCTGTCTTGTCTGTTCAGCAGCAATGAACTATTCGGCAACCGTAAGCTAGAAGCTTGAAATTTTAATGGTAGTGCAACTTTGTATATCTGTCCGTCTGTTTGTCTGTTCGGTACAAATGTTGCTGTTGGTTTTAAACAGATTCCCGAAGAACTAAAGACTTGAAACTTTAACATATATCATAACTGGGTGGCAATGCAATAAAAGGGGGAAAATAATTATGTGAATAAATTTAAAAAAAAAAAAACATTTTACGGTAGTAATTTTTGCAAGACTAAAATGCAGAAATAATATTTAAATCAAAACAATTTAGTATACCGCGTTCTTTTAAACGTACTGGATTTATAAAATGTATATCCTATGAAAATACTAATAAGATTTCAAACGTAAAACGTGGGGTTCACTCGACAGATAATAATACTAAGGAGGGAAGAGAGTAGATGTCGTTGAGAAAACGCACATTTCAGTTCATATCATTTGAAGTGCAATAAAAATATTTAGCGACTCGGGTTAGCATATAATGCATCAATTTTTCTCACATTCTTCAGCCCACGTTTTCTGTTTTATATCTTACAAGTATTTTCATAGGAAAAATTACTTTATAATCTTTAGTCAGTTTTAAAAACATGGTATGTAAACAATTATTTATTATTCATTTTTTTTAATTGCCGATAATATTTTGATTTTCTTGCCGTTTGCTGCACGAAAACAAGCGAGTTGGCGCAGCGGTAAGACGTTGGACTCGTTGGCGCAGCGGTAAGACGTTGGACTCGTATTTGAGAGGATCTGGGTTGATACCCGGCTCCTGCCATTCTGATTTCAGTTTCCCACAGCTTCCTGAAATCGCTCCAGGCAAGTGGTGGGAAGGGCTCCTTAACATAGGCCATGGCCTATTACTCTACTGGTTCCAGTGTCAAGTCGTGTGATATTGTCTCTAATGAACTCGCTGTCGACGAGATGTAAAGTCCACTTTAATTTGCCCCATGAAGAAAGAGACAACAGATTCATGCGAAAGGAACGTTTGTAATACAGTCAAACCTCATTAATGCAAGCTAGGTTTGTATAAAGTTCTAATTAATACAATGTGGCTTTCTTTCCCTTTGAATTAAGGTGGGAATTTAAATATTAACGTGAATGCTGACTGAATCACTGGTAAAAGTAAGGCATGATGACAATGAAGAATGTTTGGATTTTGGGAATAAACAGCGTAAAAAAAAGTAGATACTTATTTTATATAGTTTCTGGAAACACCAGTTAATACAAACCTCATTATTACAAACTGCGGAAATGTTTCTTCCTTCAGGTTTGTAGTAATGTGGTTTCACTGTATATGTGTGTCAGCAGGACAGTGTCTAGGGGGAGTAAGGCAAGAGCGGCATTTGCCCCGGGCCTCTCATTCTAAGGAGCTTCCCTTTTTTTTATTAAATATATAAATAATGCCTTATTCGAAATGAATTGGCATTTCTAAACTAGCCGTTAGTGTGATCATTGCTGTGAAAAATATTTTGAGTGTTAAGTGCATGTTTAAAAATATCTGGTGCTACAATAACTTGTTTCCCAATCGAATCATTCATTTTGGATTTTAACAGCGTGGTAAGTAGTTGGTTTATATATATATAAAGGTATTAGCGTTTCATGCATTTGCAACCACACAGAAAGAAATTTATGTGAAGTTGTTACCAGTACTTTAAAAGAAAATGTCATTTATATACAGGATTGCAGATGTCATAGTTATGGACCACGCAGCCAACATTTCAGGAAGGTATGAGGGACTATAAGCGCACATTATCACTGCGTATAAGAAAGACGTGGGGGGGGGGGAGGAGTCAGATTTATATTGAACTGGGTCTCACATTCTTATAAAACAGCCTTGTGTATGTGTGTATATAACCGGTACTTTCCGTTATTTCACGGAGAAGTTTTAGCGTAAAAGTGCAGGGGGTGGGAAAAGGGGGTTGGGAGGTCATGTCTGTGACCCAGTCTGGAGCAACCCCCGGGGCAAGTCCTTGTTCCAAAGTTGAGCGCATTGTTCTTCCGTGCGAATCTCGGCGTAGGGCCACAGGTTTCAGGAAGGGGGAAGGGAGGTACCGCAGACGGCGGACGGGCCGCACAAGTCTCCTGGCTGGCCGGTGCAAAGTGGTCATTGTCTCGCTCCCGAGGAGAGTTCGTGTTTTTCGACAATGTGCGGGCCAGCAGGTTCTGACCGGGGACCAGCCGCAACCACCGTGGGAGAGCCTGCTGCAGTTCTCATGGCTACTTTCACACGCCACTGGTCCTGCAGCAGCCCTTGTTTCCGCTCGCCTTCGCCATTCTGGTCTGTCCGATAAACTGCTCTTACCTTGGGTCTGTCCCACCGCGGGATCTATAGCCACTGCCCCGCCGCCGCGCCGTCGTGCATTGCATCAGGGTGGTTAGGAGTGCGGCACGGCTCGCCAACCGTCGCCCTAGTCATGCACGTCTACGCTTCAATACATGGTTCGGCATACAGGTGATTCAGTTTTTGAAACCCTAGTTACTTCTTTACTCTCGGGTAATTTATATGTTCCTGCCACTTTTTAATGTAAGCAAAGCAACTTACGTCGCAATCAAAGCATACAGATTATACCGTACAGTACCGGTCTAAGTTTAATACGACAATGTAAACACGTCAAACAGCTCACAGGACCTAAAGTTTTACCGCAATATTGATTATAACACTTTTGAATATTCTTACACATATAAGATAAGAATCCCCACAGCCACAATGATAGGCTATAATTAATTTTGGAGTTATGAAGGTTTAAAGATTTTCTTGCAACCACACAATTAGCACACTTTGCGATATACAAAACTTTTTGTGTCCTATGCTGTTGAAGTTATATCGACGTAGAATTTTCTATTCGTCTATAAAAGTGTGCTTGTAATTTTGATGAATAAAAAAAGTCCGAAAAATTTACCACAAAAAAGGTGGGCACACTTATCGAAATTAAAAATTAAAAAAAAAAAAAAATCACACATCTTTACACGATATTCAAGAATTTAAAACTTTACTGCCGAAAGAGCTAACAGAGCCAGCTTTCTTCCTGCGTATTGTTAGTCTTTTTCTCAACACGTGAGTTTGGAGCAATTGTCAACTGTTTGCAGCTCTGTTGCCTTACATAAATTACTTGATCTGTATTTGTAAACAATGTGCTAGACTATTACGAGAACCTTGCACGCTAGTGAATAGAGCTCTGTGAATAGAGACGATATATGATTCTCGTCTAGCGTGGCACTTTGGCTCTTGTCGCTCCAGTGTTCCCACGCGTCAAACGCGGAAATTTCAAACCGGTACACACTCCCCTTAAGACGTTTCGTGTGACCGTGGTTATGATAGGGATTAAGGCCCCTCGCGTGCCCGGTCACGAGGCGTTGTTTGCTGGGATGGTTGACCTATCGAATATCCTGTCCCCTGGATATGTCGGGTGGAAGGGGACACATTTCCACCCCGGGCAGCACCAGGAGCCGTGAACCCTTGCTGACCACATGACCTTCCCACGAAGTGGAGGGACCCCTCCAGGTATAGGGAACTTGGAGGTGACCTCGCTGCTCCCTTTCATTGACCTCCAGCCCGACCCAGCTGCACCGGCCGGCGAGGCGCGGCGTGTGAACATTTCCCTGCAGTTCCGCGCTAACACACTACCTGCCGCCGTGCACTGTTGCCAAGTACTTCCTCACATTTAAACATTAGTCGTGTTTAATATAGTATTTGCTTTTAAAATTTAAATTGGCCGCCTCCTCAGGATGCCGAACACGTGTAGAGTTTTGGCCGATTCTGGGTGGATTGCACAGGGGCGTCATTTGGGTCTACAGGGGGGGGGGCAATTCCCCCTCCCCCTGGATTTGGAATTTTTGTGTATAAATATTTTTTTTTGTATTTTTAAATGTAAATAATGCTAACTTAAGGACATAAAACTGAAGTTTTATTATTAAAGTATATATTTTATACATGCTTAATTAATAAAAAAAGATGCAACAAGGTCACTGTTGTCTGAAAACAAAATCTTACCCCCCCCCTGGAAAAACCTGAAATGACGCTCCTGGGATTGCAGAGTCAAGTGAGGAAAATTTTGTGGTAAAGGGGAAACTAAGGCGAACTTACTAAAATCTAGGAATTTTTCATTTGCATTGCACAGTCAGGAAATTGAGATATCTCAGTTGAGGTGGAGTGTTACCACAATATTCGCTAGAAAAAATAATTTCTCTTCGTGCATCGACTTGCGAGTGCAGCCAAAGCATATATTATTTATATTTATTATGCACAAAACTTTCATGACGGCGATTTGATAATTTCACATACTGTTAAGCTGAAAAAAAAGTGAAAAATACGTTGATTTGGTTTATAAAATGGTGTCTCCTCAACTTTTTTTTTTTTTTTTTTTTTTTTTTAACAAACGTAGCAATAAAATTACGACATCGCTTTCATGCAAAAATATACAACGAATATAAATTATGTTGTAGATGCCAGTGCAGTCTTTCATTTACACCATGGTTATGTTCCTCCTCTAAAATATTACCAATAAAATTAAAATAAGAATATAATTTTCCCCATGTTGCATTCTAACCTCAGTGTACGGCCGCCATGGTTAATTTGCAGCTTGAGAAAATCTTATGGAAGGTCTGAGGACACCTTAAGAAATTCTCCGTTTTTCCTTAGATTTCACTCACTTTTCGTCTCTGCAATGGAAATTTCTCACAGATTTTTCTCAGTACATATAACTGTGTAATCGGTCCTCATACGTATTCAATCGGAAACTGTTAATCGTGCATAAGTTATGTCTGCCTAGGAATAGCATCACACGTGTCTGTACCCATTTCAGGTCCTGCATCTATCTACACAGTTTATGTTCTAGCGGCCGGAAATCACTTAAATGTTCTCTCCGCCCTCCCCCCGGCTAATCCTACGTTAGAGTATTCTATTCAAAAGGTACATGCGTGTGCAATACACCTATATCTTTTATATTACGTCTAAAATGATGGATCACCACTGGATGTCTCACAGAGGTGGGTTGTCGATGAAAAGCCTGCACGACAGTTCAAGGACTTGCGTTGCACCTAGAGGCTAAGGTGAGATGTGATGCGCGCGCTGTCTCGTCCTCACTCCACACTTCCAGACCTCGGACATGCAAAATACGATCACTCACAGTCAGCCAACTCAAGAGGGCGTGGTACATAATTCAACGCTAAAAGCGTTAATCTATAACTGTAGGTTTCTTGGAGCTCATTTGCGAAAATTAAACAATAACAATCCTAGACAACAATAGTTTTAGCCATCTTTTTAAATAAATTTTTTCCCAGTATTACGAACTTCTGAGGCACAATCTCTGACGCCGGAACCTCGTGCACTTAACTGCGGCGCAAGAGATCACGCGTAACGAATTAGTATTTTTGGATAAATATTTACTCATAAAGTTGGCAAATACCATTATCTAGGATTGTCATTGACTATTTTAACCATATTGGTTTCGAAAAATGCGTAGGAATGAACTGATGTTTCCAGCGTTGATTTATCTATCACTCACTCTTAAGGGTGTTCACGTGACAAAAACGGATAATTTTAAATTTACACGACATGATGTTAGTTTTATAGACGTTACTTTTGACTACGTTTTCCACTTATGAAACTTTTTTAGCTCTCATAGTCTTCCTATAGCGGCATGTCAAAGTCAACATTTGCAAGTTACGGGAACATGCTGATAGCAAAAACCAACTGACTTACGCGAGTAAAATAATTTACTCTGATATTAGATAGTATGGGTCATGTGCTAAAAGATTTAAAATCACATAATGCAATTCCTTAGGATTTTTTAAAAAAAATTCTAAAAATAACGATTATTTTCTTTATATGTGGCTATTTTTTTTAATACAAAGGGACTTAGGCCTGATTCACAATGCGCAGTCGGCAATCCGCAGTCGGCAGTCCGCTGTCGGCTGTCAGAGATTAATATGTACATTAAGATGTTTGTATTCACAATGTGCAGTCCGCAGTCGAGCAGTCCGCAGTTCAGCAGTCGGAGATGGCGAACTTTATCTCTGACTGCTGGACTGCCGACTGCCGAAAAATTCCAACCAATCAGGCGTTATTCTCGTAATCACGTGATGTAAACAAATATTGTTTTAAGAGATTTTATATGGTTCTAAAAGCAAACTAAGCAATTTTACAAATTTAAAAACAATATGTTCAAAACATGGCCGATTATTAAATAGCAATTTTTAAAAATAATGCAAAAAACCTAATGACTGCTGGACTGCTTATTGTGAATTGTATTCGACTGCCAACTGCCAGCAGTCGGCTGTCGGCAGTCGACTGCTAACTGCGCATTGTGAACCAGGCCTTAGTTGTGGCGTTTTAAATCTTTTAGCACATGACCCATACTATCTACTTTCAGTGTAAATTATGCCATTCGTGTAAGTCAGTTGGTTTTTGTTATTAGCTTGTTCCCGTAACTTGCAAATTTTGACTTTGGCATGTTGCTATGGGAAGGCTATGAGAGCTATAAAAGTTTCAAGAGTGGGAAATGTAGACAAAAGTAACATCTATAGAACTAACACTATGTCGTAAAAATATAAAATTATGCACTTTTTCTACTACGTTTCAGCATCGATAAACTGTAGAATATTGTTCTAGGTTTTTTTTATTCCAAAAGTTGGTTTGCTTGACTGGTGTTGCCAGTGCTATTTATGTAATCACCCTTAGAGAAGCATTAGTTACTCACTCGCACTGTCACTTCTTAAGGATTTTCAAGTGTGTTTAGTACCAAAATTGTATATTTTTTACGAAATAGTATTAGTTTTGTATACGATATTTGTGAGTACAGTTTCCTCTTAAAAAAAAAAACAATTTTAGCTTGCATTGTTTTCTCATAACAGTGCGTCAAATACAGTGTTAAAATACGTAAACAGAAATGTGTTATCATACTGAAAGTAATGAGGTGGAATAATTCAGATTCCTAAAATGTTTTTTCTCTTTCTACCTTTCTTCAACTTTTATCTTTCAAATGACAGATAACACAATTGCCAAGTTTGTTCGGTATCCAGGTAGGCCTACGTTTAGTTTGTTTTCGGGAATCTTACGACTTTTTAACGTACTCGTAGAAACATGTTTTCTGTCACATTGTCCGTGATGTCTTTTTTTATTTTCGTCACTTTGACGGTGTCTCCCTGTGTTTTAGTAATGTCCTACGTTTACCCAGCAGAGAGCTCGTAGAATGAATACACATAACATCTTCGAGCTCTTAAGGGGCCCTGCATTAAATTGACAAACATTATATTTGTGTACCTGTGAAAAGAACACACAGTTCAAACTATGTCGCTATAGTTCTGAAAATTCGGCACGTGTATTAGAAACGTCATTTTTCGGGTCTCTGAAAAAGGCTTTTCCAGACTGCCGCATCGAGGAAAATAACAGCCGGATTCGAAAAACACGACAGTAGAAACAAGCGTTAAACTTTGAACTATGTTGTCCACAATAAAGTTATATGGTCAAAACTTAACGTACCATAGGAAAAATGATAATAGTAAAGCACTGCGCCCAAGTTGAGTGGCTTGCGCGGGGAGGCGATATAGCATTACACACGCCGGTCAGTGACAGCCTTACCACTCTATAGATTTTCTGCCTCACACACACAAACGCAGCGTATTTAGGGAGGTCCTTAAGGCGTTGCAGCGTGTTCGTAAACAGGGTTTTCCTACGAAAATATTCCATGGTTGCGCATTGTGCCAACGTACGAAAAGAAAATAAACCTCAGGCAAGGTCGGAACCTCATTGATACGACGCCACGCTCATTAAAAACACTTTTTCTAAGCCCTCCAACGTGGCTAAAAACGGCCTTTTCATACTTCCGTACTTCAAAATGTACTAACCGGATGTATATGAAACTCAATTGCGACCTGCACTGAACTTAGTTGCAGACTTTCCATCAATAAAATTATATGGTCACCGCGTAATGTTCCATAGTAAAAACCCTTCGGCGGAAACTGTGCACGCTAGTTCAGCGCTTGGCTCGTTGAGACGACGCGGCATTTGATGCGCGCTTCTAGGTCGACCTTACAGCTCCGTCGCTTTTGAGCCTCTCACGCGCGGATAGGCGGCGCCAGATGCTAAATTTTATCTATCGGTTTTTTTTTGCTAAACTACTGTTTTAAAATAATATGTTTGCTAAATGTGGTATTGTTGAGGCATAGAAGATATTTGTGGTGTCCATATTATATTGGACTTGTAATCATTCTTGAAAGTTAACCTATTTTTCCCTTGCAATGATTCTGAATGGCGAATTAATGAAATATCCCATTACTATTTATGTCAAGCCGTTTACCAGCAATATATCCTACGTATTGTCGAAGAGTAATTTTTGATAACACGACTTCAATACAGCCAGTACATGTTATGACTCGAAAACTGAAAATACAAGAAAATTATCTAACCCGCTCCCCTTAAGGCTCTGTTTCAGTTGCCATATTGTATATTTTTAATTTTTTTCTAAATTCTGATAAGGAAAATGTTAAATCTTTGATTACGCCGCAAATTCGATTACCTTGCTCTACACCACAAACATTGTAATTTAGTTGTTAACGTATAATTACACTACATTCCATTCATTTTTATGGCGTCCTAAATCGTCAATATATATTGCAATAGAGCCATTGACCTATAGTTATTGATACAGGTAGTATAACCGTCGTTATCTTTGGCAATTTTCAGTCTATCTGGGAAGGTACCGTGAGCTAAGGATTTATTGGGTACAAGGGTTTTTTTATAGAGTCCGAACACATTTTAATTAAGGAAATAGGGACTTCTGCAAGACCAACCAAGTTCTTGTTTTTCATTTCCCTTATAATGTGAATAATTTCTTCTTCATTAGTTCGCATAAGGTACATTGAATTTGTGCTATTATAAATATTCGTGTTTATATTATTATGCCTAGTGTTTATATTGGATATATGACTGTTTGCTAAAGCAACTGCAATTTGGGTTTAATGTTTATTGAATGTGTTAGCCACTTGAAAAAATCTGTCGGTTATTTTATGATCATCTGTAGTTATTGATATGTTTTTGCCAAAAAGTTTTGTTTATTATTTGTCTGAATGATTGCAACCAAATTTAAATGTTTCTTGAATATGTTAGCCACTTGAAAACTGTCGGTTATTTTGTGATCATCTGTAGTTATTGATATGTTTTTACTGTCACAATGTTTAGAGTATTATTTGTTTGCAACCTAATTATACATTACCAGCCCAATCGTAATGTATGTACTGTAACGCAAGGTAAATGTAATTTTCGGTACAGTTTTTTTTTTTTCATAATTAAAAAACCGCGAAAAATAACATACATGCATCGACTTATGCTGAACCAGTAACTCGACCGCGCAGATACTATAGTTCTGTGAAGAAGCGTCTGTTTTCGTTATGAGCATTGTAACGGTAATCTGCAGTATGTGACCTTGTTCTCGGATCACTCATTCTCCCTCCTCGTCCTACTTCGTTCCGCGTTTCTCTTTCCTCGTCGAGTTGCGTCGTCGACGACCTGCTTGGCCGGGCGGTATTCTCGAGTTGCGACCTCCTACAGTCGCTCTATAACGTTACCATTACTGAAACTAACAAACATTTCCGTCATTTTTTCTTTTAAACTTAAGTGGACAGATTTTGATATTTGGCACTGGCGAGGGGTGACATGGTGTGAGTATGAAGCAGCGTCGGGGCGGGGGAAACGGAAGATCCTCGAGAAAACCCGCCGCCCAGTGGCATCATCCGGCACGATTCCCACTTGCATAAATCCGGGGACCGACCCCGCTGGGAATCGAACCCGGTGCTACTGCTACTGCACCAACCGCGACTCCTCGAACTGAAAATAAATTCAAATAATTGTTACGTTTCACTTGAGAGTTTTTATACATAAAATACTTAGTTGTTTTATTAGTGTGTGTTAATACACGGAACAATTTTGCTTATTGCTTGTACGTGGTGAAATTATTACGTTTGTGCACGACTTTTCAACAATAGCATTCTAAGCAGTTATTTAATTGTTACCTTACACATTAATTTTTTAGTATATTTAATCGATACGCTGTGTTTAATGCTTATACCCTAGAAAATCTGGCTGACACTGAACCGAATTAGAACCCACCGTGACAAATGTGCGGCATGTTGCATACATGGATTTTAAAATCATCTGCAAAGTGCGACTGATGAAGCAGATAGGCAAAAAAATCCGGCATATAGTTAAGGCATGTTCATTGCCAGCTTACCTGGGACAGTTTGAATACTTCCTGAATACGACCTATAGTTCAATTCACTGTTTCCTTATGACTAGAGGTGATGGTATGTCAAAACTTGTTTTATGCCAACAAATCCTTGAAAACGCTAGTTTCTTGCAACGTGCGTGATTGGGTGACATACGTCTGACAACATAGCTGTCTGCATATAAGTAACAGGCATCGGATTCTTTTTAGCTCAGTCAAGTAGGATAACAGCTCTTCGTACAAGCGAAAGCCTGTTATATTGTGGTAAGAAGAGGTGTGTTGAAACCCAGCAAACTATCAAGTTTTCTCGCGGCAAATCATCATCTCCACTTATGACTTATATTTTGGTATTTTAATGTTTCTTACCAATATATATTGTTAGAGATAAAATGTTTATCGCGGGAAAACTTGGCTGTTTGCTAGGTTTCAACGTACAATCAGCATTGCTTGTACGTGGAGCTGTTACCCTATTTGACTGAGCCAATAATAATCCCGCTGTTGTAATATGTTAGTTCTGTTATTTGTCTGCATACAGCTACGTTGTGTCAGGTGTATATCATCCAGTCGTACACGGTGCAAGAAACTAGTGTTTTCAAGGGTATGCTGGCACGAAACATTTTCACGATATACCAACATTAGAGGTACGTAAATTTCGCAGATACATTCCAGGTCAGGTTGAACGCCAATTACGTATACTTCATTGTTATGTCTGTGACTTGCTGGCGGCTGTTACGAAACGCGTTTGACTACTGCAAGCCAGTAGTAAATAAGGAAATAATGCGAAGTGCTATCGCTTGCTACCTGCTTGTACGGTTATAAGCCAATAGATAATCGATTGTGGCCAGTGGATGTATAGGACTGACGAGTCTAGGCTGCTGCCATCATATCTAATAATAGTACATGTGACGAATTGGTTGTTTTGGTTTTTCTCGGTCATGTTTTCTGTAATTTGTGTTTACGTAATAAATGAAGATGTAAAATTTCAAATGGACTAGGGAATACATAACTTGGTCAATACATTCACTAAGAGAAGTGTTCGGAGGAAGGAGTGAGTGAGAGATTTTGGTCAGCGCGTAGCATCGAGGTCGTTAGCGCTGGTGAGGGTTGATATGAGGTGAGTATGGAGCAGCGCCGGAATGAGGAAGATCCCCGAGAAAACTCGCCGACCAGCGGCATCGTCCGGCACTCGAAGGGAGGACACGCGTCATTTGAGAGCCTTGCGCTTAGAGGCGATTATGCATGTCGTGAGAGAGCGAGAGTCGGCCTTATTAAACCTGCGTGCTTCCATGACCCGATCTCGCTAGTTGTAGTCCAGTAGCACGCAAATTAGAAACTAAAATTGAAGAGTTGTAATTCAAAAAGGACTAAGTGCCAGAATCCATATTTTCATGATCATTCCATCAAAATGGTCTATGTTCAATACCCTACGATCTTCAGAAGAGAGGTAAGGCAATGCCATTATTGTTATAGGATTTCCATGAAAATGTAATAAGATATTCAAAAGGGAATAAGTGCCATTGCTAGTGATATTCAAGTGCCGTGATTAATTATATTAAAAAATAATAAGTGACACTGCTTGTGAACATTGGATTCCGATGCTGTTTTGTTTAATTTTGAAGGTCTGTATATGTTTGATGTTTTGATAGCCAACAATGTCAGCATTACTATTAAACTATGTGATTCCGATTAAATATGTGAGTGTATGTGTTTTCTACGTTTTTCTGCATTTCCTCGGAAGTAGGTTTTTGGCACTTAGTCCATTTTGAATTTCAACTCTTGAATTACAATTTTTACCCATTTTCACCATTGTGTTACTCTTTAACGTTATACGATAAACTACATACAAGCGTGATGGCGATGAGATTTTTTCTCCTTTCCTGAAAAAAATACTGTATTCCAATAACAGTTATTTACGGAGTTACTGATACACGCACAAACTCTGATTTCATAAACGTGTTGCTAGCGACCCCTCTAAAGGTAGCCTTCTTGATACACTCTAAAAAATAGTTTGTAAATTTACCAGGCGTGTGTATAGGAGCGCCAAGAAAGTAGGTATGGTAGAATAGTTTTCCAGACATCCGTGGTAGCACTACTAAACCTTTTATCAAACAGTCAAATGTATACTGAAGATACCAACTATAGACGCATTTTGCGCGTTCCAGTCCTAGAAGTACGGAGACGTAAAGGCGAGGCAACAAGCACATCACGCCTCTCCGTAACCTCTAGGCGCAAGTCACAGAACTGGTGTGCAGTCTTCTCGTCGACAACTCACCTCTGTCAGACTTTCAGTGATGACCCTATCATTTTATGACGTAATATTACGATACCTATTTTAACACATCTTTGACGACTGCAAGCCAGTGACAAATAAGGAAACAAGTCGTGGTGGTAACACGTGTTACGGTTAGGAGCCAATGTATTTTTGAATTTGGCCAGTGTGTGTATAGGTCTGAGAAGTCTATGCTTTTGCCAGATGAATACGCGAAATACTCGTGCCTCTATTCATTACACCAAAAAACACTCATTTTTGCCCAATTAGACAGCGTGGAGATAAACTTGAGAGATAAATGGAGGACCTGGAATGGTTATGCGTGCGTGTAGTGTTCTTTGAATGATATTCCTAGCCCCCCCCCCCCCCGATTTTGTCGCGAAAATATTTTTGCCCCACTGTCTTTCTGTGTCTCACGTGCACATCCGCATCTCTGCTTCATGATTACTGGCAGCATGTCTTTGTTCAGACACGTTTCCCATTTGACTGCACCGATCAGAATAAGATTATTTTTACTCGGTAAGTCTGTAATTTGCCAAGGCAATTCAGAATAAAATCATCCAATCACAGACGATGTGGCAGAGCAGCAGATGCGCACATGACTGATTGAAACCAACTGTTGCAGAAATTTTTTCGCCAAAAATCGTGTTTCTAGCTACTATTGCTAAGCAGACATCTGTCACGTGCGTTGAGTATTTTGGAATGGACTTGTAACGGTCGAGGCTCTGTACACATGTCATCGTCTTATTGGCGGGCGGCCACTTTCAGGTACGAGGAATGTCAGACAAAACGGTATTACGCCCGCAACCACGGGTGTTCACGTGGCAAATATTCAACATTTTATATTTGCTTGGCATAGTGTTAGTTTTATAAACGTTACTTGTGACTACATTTTCCACTTGTAGAAATTTTTTAGCTCTCATAGTTTTCCCATGGCGGCACGTCAAAGTCAGAATTTGCAAGTTACAGGAACATAGGTTTAACAAAAACCACGTGACTTGCTCGAATGTAATAATTTACACTGAAATTATATATAATGGGCAGTATGCTAAAATATTTAAAAACACTCAACAAAGTCATTTTGTCTTTTTTAAAAATTGCCATAAATTAGGTAAATTTTCGTCATTTTCGGATTTTTTTTTAAACGTACAAAGGAATTCAATTCTGTGTTTTTAAATATTTTAGCATAGTGCCCATTATATCTCATTTCAGTGTCAATTATTTCATTCGAGTCAGTCACTTGGTTTTTGTTAAACCTATGTTCCTGTAACTTGCAAATTGTGACTTTGACGTGCCGCTATGAGAAAACTATGAGAGTTAAAAAATTTCTACAAGTGGAAAATGTAGTCACAAGTAACGTATATAAAACTAACACTATGCCAAGCAAATATAAAATTTTTAATTTTTGCCACGTGAACGCCCTTAGCTTAACATAGAAAAGTTTGTAGCAACTCAACCATTTTATTGAGCGTACGTCATTGCCGGCGGATATTCTGTAGTTCAGTCCTTTGGCTTGTGGCGCGTGCAATACCACACTGTTGATCTAATTTGAGCTTGTAATATCCTAATTTGAAAACAAAGTGTCTCGCCCGTCTGATGGTAGCATAATGTAATGATAATAGCAGTGAGTTTTATTTTATTCCGGTAACATGTACTGACACGTTCCTTGCAATATCATGAGTTGAAGGTTGTGACAGAATATCGATCAAATTTATCTACATAATACTACCCGCCATGCTGCCAACTCTCACGCACATATTTAATGCATCGCTTACTTAGAATATCTTCCCTTACTCCCGGACACAGCTGAAATTCGTCCTATAGCAAAAATTACTGCTCCTTAAACTGCGGCTGACTATCGTCCCGTAAGTTTTTTGTCGGCTATTTCTAAAGCCTTAAGAATATCTCGACCATACACAAATTTCTCAATTATTTCTGCTCACGATCTCTTAAATTGTTATCAGTCCGGCTTTAGACTTCTTCACAGCACTACAACCGTGCTCTTAAATGTTGCCTACGATTTAAGGCAGGTCATGAAATATTATTTAAATAAAAGCAACCGAAATCGACATTATTGTGTTTTATATAATTAATTAAAAATTTTTAATAAACTGTATAGATTTATACTGTCTGCACTTATTTTATACGTACACGTGCAAACAAGTGACGTGTCCAGAAAGGTTACACACTTCCCGTCGTTAGCCGTTAGCCGTTACGCGCAGAAATATACTAATTGGCTGAAAATATAACCTTTGCAGGGCTTTTTTGTGAAACTCTTAATTATAGGTATCGCGTATCATCTATCTGTGAAAAGGTCAATTTTGCTTGCCACGCAGTTAAGCGTCTTAAGAAGTTTGTACCCGTAACAATAAAATTCAAGCCATAATATTTTACCTATTTTTTATTACTGTGATGTGGCCTACAGTGACATCACTGAACAACTAAAGCTTCGTCTACATAGCTTGCAAAACACATGTATCCGCGTGGTGTATAACCTCAAGCCTAGAGACCATGGCAGTGATTTCTATAACAAAACAAATTAGCTGAAACTCTCGCATAGGCGTATTCTTTAGCTCTGCTGCATAAAGCCCTGCGTAATGCTACTCTAAAATATTTACTTAATCGCGTCTTTTACATGAATTCCTTGCAAAATATTAACACCCGCTCAAAAAATGATAATATTCTCCAGATCCCTCCACATAAAACCAAACTATATTTCTTAATCATTTTCTGTGACCGCCTCGCGCCTCTGGAACAGACTTCCGCGAAACTGAGAGATATACAGAGCTCAAACATATTCAACATAAAAGTCAAGATTTACTTTGACTACTGTAGCCTAGTAGAGATAGTAAATTATCATTTCACAATTTTAACGTGATATCACATTTTATATTTTGTATGTGTGTGTCGTGTGTGTGTGTAATATATATATATATATATATATATATATATATATATATATATATATATATATATACACACACTTAATGTTAGTACATTCATACTTTAATTATTAATTCTTTGCCGCCTTAACTAACTTCAAAAAATATCTTACAAGGTCTTAATATAGTAACTGTTTAGCGATATTGTGTTTCAGTTCAGTATGCAGTAACTACAGTACTTTCATACACCCCCTTTATCTTTGTGTTAGACGTAAACAGAGTGAAGTATTAATTAAGCATTTTTTTTTATTCTAGACAGTTCAGAATGTTATGTGTTGTTACCTTTTATCAAGTTTATTATTTTACGTTAGTACTGCTAATACTCCGTATCATACTTTTTTTAAGTTCTAGCGTTGTTGTGATGGTGGTTCACTAATTATATTCCTTATCGAATGTCAGTCATAGTTATATATATATAATTATATATAATCGATGTGCGAAATGACCAACCCTATCATAAGTTATAAACTCATTATTAAATCTTAGTATCGTTATCATTATTTAATATATTGGTCTGTCTTGTGGCTCGATTTATTGTTTTGTAAGAAATTATTGTGTAAAATGTAATGTATCCAGCAATACGTATGTAATATTTGTGTACGTTGTACAGTGGAAGTAAAGGCGATAACGTCTTAACTGCGCCATCTATAAAGACGACGTTAGTAAATTAAATTTAAATGCGCGGGCTCTTATGTTGACAATTGCTCACTCATCAGTTGCCTCAATCGCCTCTTAAGCACGGTGCACTCCAACGGCGTGCCTTCCCTTCGGCAAACCGAGCGAGGTGGCGTAACGGTAACAATGTTGGCCTTACATTCGAGAGGACCCGGGTTCGATCTCCGCCTCCGGCCATCCTGATTTCGGTTTGCCGTGGTTTACCGAAATCGCTCCAGTTGAATGCTGGGATGATTCCTTAAGGCTCGGTTTCAGTCGCCATATTGAATTTTATTTTTTTTTTTTTTTAAATTCTAAGAAGGAAAATGTTAAATATGCGATTATACCTCAAATTCTGTTTACGTTTCGCTGCCGTACAGACCTTGCGATTTATCTGTAAACATCTAATACGCCGCAATGTGTATGGCAAATATTTTAATGTTCATAATTAACCGACAAATTGTGACCTAACTATACATTACTAGCTCTATTGCCATGCTCGTATTGTAGTTCAAGGTACATAGAATGTGCGATATAGTCGCCGATTTAACATTTGTCTTCTCAGAATTCCAAAACAAGCTAAAAATAATAAAATTCAATATGGCGACTGAAACCGAGCCTTAACAGAGGCCACAGCTGACTTCTCTCCCAGATCCTCTAATGGTCCAAGTGGCACCGTCTCTAATAATCTCGCTGTCGACGAGACGTAAAACCCACTTACCTCACCTTACCTTCGGCAACACGCCCAAAGGTAAAGTCGTTTAAGTAAGTATCGTGTTCGACTGGTATTTCCTTGGAGATAAACACGTGAACACAGCAACATTGTTGGCCTGCGGAACACGGTTACGGCGAAGTTGCATTCCCTCGGCCCGCGAAGGTCGACCTTAAGGGTGTTCAAGTGCGATAAAATCATAATTTTATATTTATATGAAATAGTGTTATATTTGTAGACTAGACATGTCAGTACAGTTTCCTCTTACGAAACAATTTTAACTCGCATAGTTTTCTCATAACGGTGCGTCAAAGTCAAAATTTGCGTTTTCTGCTGCCATGCAAATAGTAAAAACCAATTGACTTACGTAAGTGAAATAATTCACTGTGAAATAATATGCCACGGCCTACGCAATAAAACATTTTTAAAAATCCAGTGAACTGTGTTTTGTATTTTAAAAAATGGCTGAATTTGCAACTTTTTTCTGTACATTTGCGATTTTTTTTAAAATTCATAATATTACGTTATGTTCTTTTAAATACTTTATTGCGTAGGTCATTGGATGTAATATCACAGTGAATTATTTTATTAAAGTAGGTCAGTTGGTTTTTACTATTTGCATGGCAGCAGAATATATAAATTTTGGCTTTGACGCACCGTTATGAGAAAACTATGAGAGCTAAAATTGTTTTGTTAGAGGAAACTGTACTCACGAGTATCTTCTACAAAACTAACGCTATTTCATAAAAATATAAAATTATGATTTTATCGCACGTAAACACCCTTAACAGCTTCTCACTCGGCACGGAAACGGCTTCGTGGGCGGGGCGCCATCACCCACGAGCGGCGTATTCCAAGGTCGAGAGAAAAGTAGTCACCGCTTCGCGAGAAGCTGATCACGATGAGACACACACACTTCCTGATACCATTGCGGTTGAATCACGTGCGGAATTTAGAAAAATACTGTTGTGGGCAGGGTGGGTGTGAGGTGGGGGAACGTGTTATGTGTTGTTTCCGGTAGCCGGCGCCTTGGCAGGCGGAGTTCAAGGTTGACGGCGACGTCATCTTCGCGTGATTCACTGACCCAGCGCCTGCGTGGCCGGCCTTGGCTTAGGCTATTTCTGCTTCAGCTCGGGAACATTCTGGATGGCGCGTGCTCGATTCCCTGCCCTGGTCATCCGGTTTTAATTCCATGGTTTCCCGCAATCGCTCCGGCCGAAAGCTCGTGGCCGATTCCTCTCCCAGCTCCTGTCGTCGTTTGAGACGCTTTTACAACCTTTTTGATACTGCTGTGGAGTTTTTTTTTTTTTTTTTTTTTTTAAGGCAAGGGTGTTCTGATCCGTGAGGAACTCAAAGAAATGCGGCTTATGTTGCGTATTTGTCTGACCTATTTGCTATGTTCAATAAAATGAACTTGCAATTGTAAGGCTATGACACCAATCTTGTTAAGGCCAAATCCGTCGAGAGTACATTTATCGGAAAATTAAGTCTACTGAAACACAACATAAGCCGCCGAGAGCTATGTCAATTTACAAGCTTGACTGAGATAGAACAGAAAATCAGGATTCACGATGATATTCGGCAAGTTTTCTGTGACCACCTAAATGTGCTGTGTGAAGATATGTCTGAGCGATTCAAGGACCTTCTCGAACTGAAAATTCCAGACTGAGTGATAAATCCATTTTCAGATATTGCGGATGGACCATTTGAGGAGGAAGTAACTGCACTACAAAATGATTTTGAGATCGTACCAAGATTTTTAGTTACAGAAGGAAATTCCTGATCGTTACCCTGCATTTATTATAGACAGTAGTTAAGAAGCTCTTGATTGCATTCTCCACATCATATTTAGGGGAACGTGGTTTTAGTGTTGTCAGCTTCCTTCTCGCCAAACAAAGAAATCTACTCCAGGTTTGCAAACGTGGTGATTTAAGACTCATTTTAAGTGACTTCAAACCGGACATTGGGAAAATAATATCACATCACCAAGTCCATCCATCACATCAGACATCATCAAACCCATCCATCACATCAGAAATTAGTAAATGTGTTAAGGCCTCATTTATGCCTATATGTAATTCAGTTACTAAGATTTCTAAAATATTATTTTATTGGATAAGTTCATCAGTTTGTCATCGTATTGAATTATGTTGTGTCCATCACATTAGATATTTATAAAAGTGTTGTACTCACCATCTGATATGTGTATTTGTTAAATATCTAAGTAAGCCTTCAAAATATTTTATTATATTTGTTACTTACAGCTCATCAGATTTCTATGTGTAACCGTAACTGGATGCTCAGTTTGTATTGTATTGAGTTGTATGGCATCAATGTCATTAGGAACTTTTATAGAAGTGTCATACTCATTCTTTGATATCTGATTGTTCAATGACACATATTTCAAAATGCATTATTTCTTTGCAGCCAATTCATTAGTTATCTATGTGTAACCGAAATTTCAGTTATTGTTTTACTGAATTTTATTGCTTCTGTCTGTCACACTAGGAATTTATAGAAGTGTTGATCTCACTTTGCAGCCAATAACAGTTAACTATTTGTAGCATAGTAAAAATTTGCTATTGTTTTGAAATGTATTGCTATTATATATTCCTTAGTAAGTTCCAAAAACTAATATTCTGAGTAACAATTTTTATAGCTTCGTATAGAAGTATTGGGTAGGGGGCGTCGGGAATTGGTTTGTGGACCCAAGGGGACGGTGATCCGAAATAGTTTGAGAACCACTGGTATAGACCATAGAAGTCTAGCCTAACAACGCAAAATTTGCCTAACCCGGAGCACAGACTAAATAGTAATACAGACGTGAAATGACGTGGCGGGCCGTTTGATACGGGCGAACTCCGCCGCTTATAGGCTGTCCGAGGATGTCGATACCAACTCCGTGTCTGTTTGGCTCCTGCATGTTGCGGCAGATTTCCTACTGGCGTTGTTGCCGGCTTGCATAGCAGATACCTTACGCTGATTAGCGGTAGGTGTTCCCGCCATGTTGCTGGCGTGTGTGATCGAGTTCGCCGTCCTACTAACTATTTCACTTCTGTATTCCTAAATATTCTGTACTTGAATCGGAGTTGTCGTTAGCGTAGTGCGCCGCTCGGTCGAGGTCGGCCGCTAATGAAATTCCTCTCGGTGGCTGGCAATGTGGAACATTGTCGGTGGCCAAATCAAGCCTCCCTCCGCCACAATACCAGCCCCGCTTATCTGAGTATATCGCCCTCAGATCCTGGGGGCCTATGCTGGAAAACACAGCTCGAGCGTTCGTGTACGAGTCGTTTCGAATGGTCAGATTCGCATACGAACTGGCCTAGTTGAAAAGATGTATGCTCCACTATCTCGAACTCGTATACGAAATAAGTGTACGAAGTGAGCACCGTTGGCCGACAAGATGGCGACTATTCGAATGTCTATCTCGACTTACAAAATATGAGTTTCTGTGATAAATAGGGGATTTAAAATGTTAATGAGCATGCCAGAATAATCTTAATACTAGCAGAAACTATGTTAGTGTGACTAACTCGACCTAACACAAAAGGAAATGTCGTAATAATCGAAAAACTGGATTTTGCACCTTACATACTGTAAATACTATATTTTTGGACGTCGCTTCATATAGTACTCGTGGTGCTATGGTAGCGTGCTTGCTTGCTAACGTAAGTATTCGGGTTCGAAACTCGCCAAAAACTGATATTTTTTTATTTCTATAAATGCATCAATAATTTCATGCTAGAAAAATAACTCTACGAAATATTAATTTATTTTACGTAATTTTCTGTTTTAGACACAATGAGACGAGTCTTTATCTTCCGTTTGTATAGACGAAGCAACTAATGACACGAATGTAGGCACATACAAATATTTATCTGCGCTTCTCCGGTAAATGGCA
>PNEQ01103874.1:0-29131 GCA_003012365.1 Medauroidea extradentata
AAAAAAAAAAAAAAAAAAAAAAAAAAAAAAAAAAAAAAAAAAAAAAAAAAAAAAAAAAAAAAAAAAAAAAAAAAAAAAAAAAAAAAAAAAAAAAAAAAAAAAAAAAAAAAAAAAAAAAAAAAAAAAGACAAAATTACCGTTTACTGCGAGATTGCGTTTAGAGTGTTATTAATGGAATATAAAAGTTTCTTACATTTCAATGTTGTGCCTTGCTGCTTCGGAATATTTACTGACGTATGTGTCAACTGAAAATGAAAAATATTTGGTTGTCTTTACCACTGGCTGCTTGGACTGGAGTCAGTGCACCGAATTGCAGTATCGGGAGTACTAAGTCCATACTGGTTCATTTGTGGGCTCAGGGTAGCATACTTTCGGCACAAAGTCCATATGAGTAGTGTTTAAAATATTATATTTTCGATTAATACATTTTATACATTTATCTTTATAGGAAAAACAATTATTTTATATTAATACTTATTATGATTCAGTCAAATGACTTACACCATAAGTCAATTTTTTCCATAATGAGTAGTGGGTTCTTTTATTTTGTACAGAGGTAGTCAATGAAATGAGGTGTTATTCAAATGAACTCGTAGAGTTCCTTGCTACACCCGTAAAAGACGCTTAATGCTATATTAATAATACGCGTATTTACCTCTGTACAAAATTATAACACCCACAACTAATTTTGGTAGATTACTGACTTATGTTGTTTCTCAAATGACTGAGTCATTTAAGAGGTTTAGCATATTTATATGTATAGTACTTAATATTTAAATTGAAACGTTCCAACTCTAATTTCACAAAACATTTGAAGAGCGAATGGTTATTTCC
Organism: Medauroidea extradentata; assembly: GCA_003012365.1. NCBI lineage: Eukaryota > Metazoa > Arthropoda > Insecta > Phasmatodea > Phasmatidae > Medauroidea > Medauroidea extradentata. Next base: position 835 of record PNEQ01103874.1, read on the forward strand.
GAAAACTTCTTTCTGACATTATTGTTTAAGAAACTTCCCGTAAAAAACTAAGTTCAAAAAAGTTGTACTTAGTAGACTTAATTATTTGATCAATATTATTTATAACATGCAAACTTGGTATGCCTCACGAGAGGTGTGCATCTTGAAAACTATTTTTTTTCCGGGGAAGGACTCCCGAGCCCCCCTTCCCTTCTTTACGTCGGGTCTTGATGTGTACTCGTCATACCTTCCCTAAAATAATCTTTAATTTACATACTGGAGAGAAGATTGCACGAAAGTTCGGTGACTTAGGCGCACAAGAGGCTAGGTGGAGACATGATGCGCGAGCTGTGTCGTCCTTACTGCTTCCGAAATTGTAGGCCAAAGACGTGCAAAATAAATCCACACAAGTTGCCCCCCTTAAAGTCCTTATCCACCTGCGATCAGCCTTTATTATTTTTTTGTCAAAAGTACTTAACGTGCGTTACATGTGTACATCGATGTAAAAAAATCTCTCTTCAGATAATGCTTCTGTAAGGTGAAAATTTCTGCACGCTTTTAAGAAACTTTTCGGGCCTCAAAAATCGCTCCGGAAGACTTTTTTTTTCAGACTGATATATCTAAGAAAATACCAACCGGGTAAAATACATAAAGGTAGAAACACACGTTGGAATTTAAAACTAATATTCCCTCAAATCAAATGATACTGTCACCGCTTAAATTCTCATAGAGAAAAGAGTAATAATAAAGCACTGAATTTCAAATGCATGACTTAGCCCACGGTCGTAGAAGAACAGGTCTGGACACTCGCCTGGAAACTTAACCCCCTTGTTGTCTGGCTGCAGTTCACGAAGTTCACGATAATGCTGTGCGTTTTTGGCGCTGCAATCAGGGCTATCGGGCTCAAACTCCCCCACTTCCCCACCCCCTTCTATGATAAACAATTTTTCAAAACGTATTTTTTATAAATTTATGAAATACTTCCTTCGCTCACAATCCTAAAGCATGACTCCAGCAATATTTATTTACTTTATAATATAAATACTAAAAAAAGTGGGTGGAGTTTGAGCCCGACCGCCCTGACTGCAGCGCCAATAAAGCACAACATTCTCGGTAACTTTGTGAACTGCAGCCAAACAACAAGGGGGTCAAGCAAAATACATTGGTAGATAGGCGAGAGTCCAGACCTGTACTTTTACGATCGTGACTTGGGCGTAGAGTTCAGCAGAGCCCTTCGCGATCCATGGTTTCTGTGGATTACAAACATGAGTGCAGTATTTAAGAGAGACACTTCAGTATCTACGACGTTTCGCTTGCCGCAATAAGAGCTGCGAGCACTCTGGTAAGGAGGCAGTATCTTGAAGCAGTAGAAGAACTATATCAGAGTCCTGACAATCTGGGTAAGTGGTGACCTCTAGCGTCGCGAGAACAAATACAACATGCACGCTTGCATGGTGTGTTTGTATGTGTGGGTGTGCGCGGTGAGACGTGGAGAGAACTAAGCAGCTTCAGTAATGTAAGCATGTCACTGCTCACTTTAACTTCTTCTCTTTCTGTTCCTCAGTGTCATTCCTCGTGCACTACTAAAATAACTATCAAGGCTGACAGCGACTTTCAACGAAAGACATCCTTTCTGACAACTCGTGCTCTCAGTATTTCTCCTTTGTTAAAGAAATGGGCGCTGCATCTAGCGACTTTACTTTTAGCTCATTACACTACGAGATTAGAAATAACTTGATCTTACCAAATGAGAGTTTTCGTGGACTGTAGTAGCCTCCTTATTACTTCGCCAATCCTTAGTTTTATTTTATAATTAACAATTTTGGCAGCTTAAAGGTAATGCAGGTTAAACTGGTTTTGAACTGATACGTTTATCGCCTAACGATATTTGGCTTAGTGAGAATCATACATACTATGTTTTTGTTAAGATACACGAATTACTGTCTGCTACATTGGAAGTGACAATTTTCAAAATGTCAAAATACTTTTTACATTTTAGAACGTAATTTTACTACAGAGAGCCAACAATTGATTTACAAGATCAGAGAGCATACTTATACTGCTTATTGGTTTAATGCCGTTCGACAACAATTTGATTATGTATTAAGATTTTTGTATTGCGATAGTCAAACACATAATTTTACTATTTATATTTCCTCAAATGGCGTACCAGGAACCAATATAGTTACGTTAAATATTTTTGAACACCCATTTGTTTTATGGATGAGTTTTCGCATTCTATAACAATTATTTTGCTACTATGCTAAAACGTCCCAGTTATTTTACAACAAAAACAACAATAACAATAATGCGAATTACTCTCAACAATTTAGATACATGTTGATGTAAAGTTTACCATCAACGTAATCGACGCCTTTGTTCTCTGTATTTAGATACTGCGGGATTTTTTTTATTTAATTAGGCTTTACATTTCTTCGACAGCGATGTCTTTGAAGACGGTTACACCCTTAACACAAGAACATGAACTAGGAAAAGAGACATCCATGGCCTATGTTAGGAACCATTCACGTATTCGCCTGAAAAAATTTAGGAAAACCATGGAAAACTGAAATCAGTATAGCAGGGACCAGGGATCAAACACGAATGCTCCCGAATGCAAGTACAACTTGTAACCGTCGCGCTACATGTTACCCCTTTGTTGGCCGTTCGGAAATGCCAGTAACATCTCAATTGCCTGAAACACCTGGATGATAGGCAATTTTGTCGTACAGTTGAGCGATATTGGCTGCGTACTAGTCAGGCGTTAGTACGCTTATTTGAAAGTTATTGTTAGCCGCTTGTGTCATTACCGATATAACGACAACATGCTGGTCAACTTGTCATAGTGAAATATGTGTTGCAGCACAGTTCCGTTAAAACTAAGGTTCATGAAACTAATCAACGAGAGAAAATAATTATCATCATGTTTTCACACAATAAGATATATATATATATATATATATATATATATATATATATATATATATATTTTTTTTTTAAAGATTGTTGACAAATGTGTTGCTTAATGGTGTTCAAGTAGTACAGAACAGTAATTTTATATGTGTACGGTATAGTATTAGTTTCGTAAGCCTTATATAGCAGTAGATTAGCCTTTACCAAACAAATTTAGCTCAACCACCCTTTCCCTTATTGGCATTTCAAAGCAGCAATTTGCATGTTTTCACTTCATGGACACCTCGAGAACCCATAAACAAAATGAAACGAAATAATTTACAGTGAACCTACATGTCACGGGCTACGGCTTGATATACTTCTGTATTTTGAAACACTTCTAAAATGTAGAATTATTTTTACATTTAGCAGTATGTTTTGACTTACAAAAACAATATAATTTGTAGTTGTTTTATTTTCTTACAGCCGTAGCTTGTGACATGCAGTTTATGTATGGATTTAACTGTGTTAATGAAGTGAAAACATGAAATTTGTCTTTGAAATGCCATTTTGGGAGAATTGGCTAATCTAAAATTTTCTTGTTAGAGGAAAATATATTCCCTAGTAACGTCTACAAAACTTACACTATTTCATACGAATCTAAAATTGTAATTTTCGCATTCCTGAATGCCCTTAGCTTCAAAACGTTACACAAAAAACGTATTTTCCCTCAAAATTCGCTGTATAAGAAAAACACATGTTTAATTTCAACTGACTTCCTCATGGTTTATTGCACCGATTAATATACTAGACCACGTGTAGACTAATGCAGGTATTAAGTAGTAATATCAATGTGGATGTGACGGGTAGCTAGGAAGCAGTATATTCTGGAGACATAAACACACGGTGTGGTGTGCGCAGGACAGATGATCTACATGGACAACTGGAGGATGATGATGTACCTGGGGACACCAATGATGCCTGATCTCAACTCTCTCATTACCACCGGCTTATACATCAACGACCTCTCCATGCACGACTTCAGCAGGTAAGACACTCTAGCAACCACTACCTGCGTATGTTCACTTTGGCATGTGGATATTTAAGGATATTGCCTACCAGAGAGCCATGGCGTGAGGAGGCATAGGGACATACATGTTTAACTACAATTAGCGGAGCTAAGTCATTTTTAATAATCTCGCCTTCTGACAGAAACCATTTCCTACATTGAGAAGACCACAACTGCAGAAAAATGTCGGGGAAAACTTATGTGATGACGGTTACGATTTTAATTTGGTAATGCAATGCTTACGTGGTCATAATTTTGGGTACAAAAAACTTCCGAATAGCTCATTGACAAAGCAAAAAATACAGTAGCGGTGTACATGTAGGTTTTTCATAGATACTTATCCAAACCGGATATAACAACATATGTGTACCCTTCCCTTGCACGCGCAAGTGCTCCGAGGTTCGAAGAGTCTTTATTTCTGTAGGTGCATTCGATAATTTTAGAAGTCCCATACTTTTGAGAACATTCGCAATAATTGAAAACGTTCAGTATCTTTGAGTAATTTTGGTACTTCTGAGGAAATTCGGTATCTTCGAGGACGCTCAGTACTTCTAAGGACATTCGATACTTTTAAAGGACATTGAGCACTTCTGAGTATATCAGTGCATCTCGAGGATATTCGAAACGTCTGGTCTCTACACAATATTCAGGAGTTTTTGATGCTATTCACTAACGTTTGAGCATATTCGGTACCTTTCGACAATGGTCGGTACTTTTCGAGGGTATTTTGTGCATTTCGAAAATATGCAATGCATTTCGTGTACATTCGATACTTTTCGGCAATAGTCGGCATTTCATGAGGATGTATTCTGTACGTTTTTAAATGTATTTTGAGGATACGATTTTAGAGCCTAGAATCTGTAAGAAATACAATCTTCAGTGAATAAATTTCCTTACGTTAAATATTATCAGCTCTCAGAGAAGTTAAACCAGCCATTTCTTACCGAAAGATTAAATAAAGTTGAACGACTAATTAAAGTTAAATATTTCTACCAAAACTTTATGCTCTCTGGCTCTAAAGGAATAGCTCAGTAATTTTAAGTAATTGTTGTGGACTGTGAGTAAATATCTGATACATTAATTTTTAAAGTAGTTTATTAATATCGGTACCTATATAAACTATGCAAATAGAACGTTATCGCCTGACAAAATTATCACTTTGTTTTGTTTTTAAATTATACCGGTGACTGCAAAAAATTAAATAATTGCGTATAAACACTCTTGATTTAAGATTACATTCACCAAATTTTGTATAAATTCGCAAAAACGTAATGTTTGTTGAAATGAATGTTTCAAAATAATTTGGACATTAGTTTGAAATTAATTAAACCCAGCTTATTTTAAGTAAGATTCCTGTAATGACAAGAAACTTACAAATACACAAAAAATTACACATACGTATGCATGCGTGTGTGTTACTTAGCGTTTCTTAGTATTTTTTTTAAATGTTAAAGTTTGTGTGTGTGCTACCTGAAGTTTGAATGCTTGAAGAATTTTAATATATTTAGCAAACGATGTACTTTAATCGCACATAGACCACGGGAATTAAAAGGTGTTTCATTTTTGCTTTGACTTTGTATGTTGTGTAGTTGAAATGGCGACGTGTGATATTTTTGTCCCTTGCATTTTCGCTAGCTGAATTTTTCTCGAACACCTTATAAAAGTTCGTACTATAGTAATTATATGGCTGAAAACAGGCGTCGCTTATTTTCCCTGACGATCCTTTCTCATGCTTAACTGGTCTCGAGGAACGTGAAAATTATAAGTACCGGGTCATGCGAGACGAGCGCATTAACTAGATTTGGCTTGTTAAAACGCCGTCGCAAGCCTTCATGAAAAACGACGCTCACGTTGACTACAACCATGCTTATTCATTATCGTCAAGTTAGTTTAATGCCTAACTTTGTGCGTCAATCATACTTATTCTAAGAGCGATAAAATGTTTCACCACGGGTCTTATAGATGGGAGAATGAACATATTTACATCAACGCATAACAGGAAGGGGTTTTATATATATTCAAGAATTACTATTGGGGCGTTTGTCAGGAACCCTCCCCCATCCCCTCCTGAACCTTCCAGCGAAGCTAGACAGGAGACGCCTCATAGTTTATAATTATGATGAAAAAACTTACCAGTTCATTTCTCTCAGCTGATCAATCGTCCAGGCTGCTGGTGAGGTGATAAAAAAAGGTTAATATGTAGCAGCTCTGAAATTAAATGGTTGGGGGAACAGGAGATCCCTGAGAAATCTCGCCAACCAACGGCGTCGTCCAGCATGATTCCTATTGGGTAGTGGGATAACTTTTGCTCTCACTGTCGCCACACTGACGGCAGACCGTCAGACTACAAAGTACAGCTTATTTGCTGAAATATTTTCTTATTTGTTGATAAAATATTTTCTCATACATTTTAAAACCATTACTTGTAAGGTTAATATGAACTCTAACATAGATTTTACTTCTCTAGGGATTTCTGTATTAATAAAAGTTTTATCGTAAATTCATAGCCCTCGCATTTTTAAGTGTCAAGTCCCAATTTTTTTGTTACGGTTAGAGAATATTTCGTTAGCAATGTAATGTGGATAGCAGTTATAACAAACAAGATTACTAGAAAACAGTATATGTATATTTTAAAATACTAATAATCAGAATTTATTAAAAATTTTTATTTATTCGAGATGATAATATTTGTTTGTAATTTTTGGGTCACGTATTAAGATTTTCATTGGAATAATATAAATGTAAATTACATATTTATTTTGTTCGTGAATTTGTTTACCAGGAATACATGATGTGGGACATTCGTTTGTGGTAAGTTTAAATACTTTCTAAAACAAAAATTGTATCCTGAATTACGAGAGAATTACAAAAATTATAAAATGTTGAGATGCATAAGCGGCGTCAACGATTATTTAGACACGCAGTGAAATGTATTTTTCCGCGCTATTCTTTACATTGTGACATACATATTTTCAAATTCCTCGTAATGGTTACATAAGCAGATTTCCCGTGCGTTTGCTTACGTACTTATGAAAGAAAAACTTGCTGCCACAAGAAAACCTGTAGGCTATCAAACAAATTTGACCACTTTAGCGTTTTCAACAGTATTGAGTATTACACTCCATGAAAAAAATGTATAAATGGTTCCTTACACATGGAAAGGGCCATTTGTTTGTTGCAGTGATATTTCCGTTAGTAATTTTGTTAAACGTATATTTTTGGTACCTTTTACTGACCACTGCTTGATTCAAATAGAGCACGGGTTTCCAACTGGCGGCCCGCGGGTCTCATACGACTCTGAGGGCTTTCATTGCGGTTCTTATCACCTCCCAACTAACGTGTAAGAATTTGTTGAAAATTCGAAATGGCGTGCGTAAGACGTGCATTAAGTTCAATACCAATGAAAATGGACTGCGGTCAAATTGAGTTTGATACACCTGAAATAGAGTGACAGCCATGAAGATTATTGGTTAGAACAGCTTGAAGTTGTAATTAAAGTGCTGAGATTCATGGTGGTGTTAGTCACAATTAAATAGTATTGTTGTTTTTATTCATAATATTTACATTTTCCAAAATAATATTCTGTAACAAATTCTGAATTTCTGAATTATTCCATTTGCGTGTTGCAAATATGTACTGAATTTTACATGTGATAACAAAAATAATAGTTTAAGAGACTATTTTAACTGACTTATACGGTGAAAAACTTGGAGGAGACATATTGTGGATGTATGCCGCAGGGACCTGATGCTTGCCGGCACACAGCAGTCAGTGGAGTTGAAGCTGGCTCTGGACCAAGAGCAGCAGAAGTCTAAGAAGCTGGAGGAGAGCATGCGCAAACTGGACGAGGAGATGCGACGTACAGACGAGCTGCTGTATCAGATGATACCCAAGCAGGTGGCTGACCGTCTGCGCCGTGGCGAGTCGCCCATCGACACCTGCGAGGTGAGTCTCTCCTCTCTTCCTTCCCACGCTGTCAGGTCGTTGTAAGATATATGAAAAATCCGCTTTTCCTTTTGAACACAAGCTAGAATTCCAACAACTGTAAGTTTGTGTCACTTTCGCAATTGGCCTTTGACTTTTTTGACTCTTCCTGGATGTCTCTGAACCAATCATAAAATGTACCTAATACAGACATATATCACTTAAACAACATGAAACTAATGTAGATCTGCTGTCCCCTTCAGGTCACAAATATTCTTGCAGACTAGCATACATGTCAGTGAACACGTGAGTTTGTCCGGTCTCTAGTCATTGTTGTTTTACTGACGGCTCTGCTGAGTGACTGCTGGCCCGAGAATACTGTATGTACGACTCCACGTGGTTAACTGACATCAAGATACTTGATGAGTAGAGACACGAGTGTTTCGTGTATTTAGTCTAGGTCATGTTGAACATCAACAACTTATACTTCCCTGCCCCTTCTGTGATTGGACAGTACAATTTTGACGACTGCAATCCAGTGGTGAGGAAATAAATAATTCGTAGAGATAACACCAGCTACCAGCTTGCACGGTTAGAAGCGAAATGATATTTGTCTTATGCCAGTGAATGTATAGTAATGAGTAGGGACCCTTGTTTTTCGCGAAAAAAATTTTGCCTCGCTTTGTTTGCGTGCCTTACGTGCACATCTGCAGTTCTGCTTCGTGGTCAGTGATTGGATATGTTAACTGTCGCGAGCCTTGGGATTCTACCGGCAAATCACAGACGCGTGGTGTTGCAGGAACGTTATTGTAATTGGCTCAGTCAAATGAGATACGGCTCTTCACACAGACACGCTGCCAATAAACATGAAGCAGAATTGTAGATATGTGCACGTAAGGCACTGAAACAGACTGGGGCAAAATTCTTTTCGCGAAAATACAGGGTCCCTAGTAATGAGCAATATAGGCTTCTGTCAGTAGAAAATCCACTACGTCTTCCCTTCTTCGGGTAGGGTCATATTGTGTTTGAGAGAAGGCCGGAGTGATGGTTGGACCAGTTGCTCGACTAGCGAGACATGCCTGTCGCCCTCCGGTCCGAAGAATATCTTGTCGAGATGAATACACAAAATACCCGTGGCTACATTGATGTCATCTATTGCGTGTTGATGGAACATTGATGGCTAGCAGACTAGTGGTTGACAATACGTAAGAAATACAAACTGTCCACAACTTGCTCATCACCTAGTTAGTGCTCCACTGATGGTAATCTATTGATGCGCAGTTTACCTTTATACTGTGGTGGAGCAACTGTGGCTGGATTGTGGCGGCTAATAAGTTTTTTCACTGCAGACCCAGTAGTTGTGCCGAGTAAACATGACTGACTGCCAACTGCTCTTCTGTAAGAATCCAGCTGAATGTCATTCATGGTCCACTTTTTAACTTCCTACATGAGTTCATTCCTTTCTTCCTTTTTTTCGTTCTTCCATTCTTCCTAAGTATCTGATTACATCCGTTTTGACGTGGTCTTCGCAATTCCTTGTTACGATGTTGCATTTTTCTTCTCCAATCAGATCTCTTGTGCTTGGGTAACGCAAGATGTACAGTTCTTACCATTTACGTTAATACTAAGCTGTTAAAATATTTAAGTTGTTTTTAAAATTTTAAAATATAACGTCGAACTATAACGACAATAACTTACCCGTAGATATAATGTGCCAAAGTAGTTTTTTTTTAATGTTAACATACTCAGCTGACAATGTTATTTATTTTATAACAATTGCCTGTGTTTTAAAACAAATGAAGAACATGTTTTGGGTACAAGTTTTGTTTAAGAGTATTATTTTTGGTGTACGTTCAGATGTTTGACAGCGTATCCATCCTGTTCTCCGACGTGGTCACATTCACGGAGATCTGCAGTCGCATCACGCCCATGGAAGTTGTTTCTATGTTGAATGCCATGTATTCCATATTCGACACGCTAACAGAGAGGAACGGCGTCTACAAGGTATAGTATTCCAACTGATACACTCTTCTACCTACTTACACACCGTCAATTTACGTTTGTCTCTAAAACACCTGCGACGAATATTCACGTTCAAAAAACATGGTAACTCTGTATAAATTGTGTAGTTTATTGCAGTAATGTAAGTAAAACATTAAAAATATTTTTATAAAATGTAAAATCATCATTATTTCTCTTTTATGTGCATAATCAATAGAGATAATTACTAATCATATATGGTGACTTTAAAATAACGAGTAAATTGGCAACAGTAAGATAAATGTACTGTACTATTTTGGATATAGGCCTACGCAAGATAAATGCTAAATTAAACCATTATAAGTTAGTATAAGTGCAACAAGTAAATGAGAATATAAGAAGAAAATATGATTAGGTAAATAACACTGAATGGTCAGAAGTAAAGAAATTACATGTATCGTAATAAAGATAAATGTGTCATTAGCTAAGCATAAATCAATGTTATCACTTCAGTCTCCCTTTAAAAACGTCACTTAAAAAATGTCACCCCATGAAGTTACTCACATAACAAACTAGTCTGCACATGCACTTGGTAAAACATGTATAGGATTATTTTGTTCAATGGGGACAAACTACAGGAGACGATATCTGAGAGGATACGGAGAAAAATTGTGTTATTGAAGGGGAATTCCACGGTGTCTATGCTAGAAGTTCTTGATGAATCCATCGTGCGTGTATAGTGCAATGCGGTTAGGCAAGGTGTTCGAAGTGGTCTCCGTGGGCCTCTAAGCATGTGTGTACACACATGTTCAAATGTGCAATTCTGCAACTGAATGGCGTCCCAGGCAACATTAATGCGTTGTTCCTGTGTTTGCAAGTCTGCGCCTTTGTCTCTCAGCGCTGCACTACATGACACATATCCACATCAGAGTGAGTAGGCAACATCAGTGAAGTGGATGCCCCATTGTACTAATGTGTAAGCGTGTCACAGTCATGAACAACACATATCTTCGCTTGAGAGTGTAGATAAAACACTAGTATAGACAGAACATTGCAAATTGCCTGGTGTGTTATCCTGTACGATTTTAACTATCGAAACCTATAGTGTTAAATATGTTATTATCTCCACTTTCAAGAAGGCGTACTTACCTTGGAACCCATTCCCGGCCATGTGTCCATTGGATTTTATGGAATGAATGGTCGTAAATAATATGGGTATTAGACAACATGCAAAGGTGCAGGGACAAACACAAATGCGCAAATTTGAATAGCGCGCTCAGAGGCGCCATTCCAGTTGTTGGGAGGGTGACCAGCAACAGCCAAATTAAAAACAAAATAACAGAGAATGCGGGTGGTAGGATTTTCGGTGCATGCTCACAGTAAGTGTGTCAAACAAGGCAAATCTTGACAACAAATGTTCGAAATTCCGTCCTTCTACCTCAACGCAGGCGTTGCAGCGCCGAAGCATGTTGTCTCGTACTCTTTGAACACTTGTGGTGCATCACGCAAGATGTGCGTAAGTCGCCGTAATACGACGTAAGTACAACTCTGTCTCAACAGACGTTACGTAGACTTGACTCTTAATGTGGCCCCACAGAAATTAATCGAGAGGGTTTAGGTCCGGTGAACGAAGGGACCAGGCGACCGGACCACCACGTCTAACCCGTCGTCCAAGAAAGGTGTTGTTCAGATGTTGTAGCACAGCATGTGTGTAGTGGGCTGACGTCATGCAGAAATCAGATGTTGAACCTGACTAGTGACATATCATCTAGCAAATCTGGCAGGATGTGTTGCAGGAAATTGAGATACGCATTACCGTTGAGTCGTTGGGGTAGGACATGTGGCCCTATCAAACTATTGTGAACAATCCTTGCCCACATATTTACTTGAAACTGCCGCTGGTGTGCTGCGATGTGTGTTTCGTGCGGATTCTCGTTACTCCACTCGTGGCTGTTTCTGCTGTTAAACACACCGTCACGTGTAAACATTGTCTCGTCGCACGACAACACTGTCAAATTGAAGTGAAGGTTTTCAGTTTGTAGTGCGATAAACCATTGACAAAACCGATGTGAGATGTATGCTGGCTAACACCTCTGCTGGTTGACGATGGTAATGATGCAACAGCTATTCCTCTCTCTCTCTCTTTCTCTCTCTCTCTCTTTCTCTCTCTCTTTCTATATATATGTGTGTGTGTGTGTGTGTGTGTGTGTGTGCATATGTGCGCGCGCGGGTGTTTGTATGTGTGTGACCGGGGAGGGGACGCTTCATGCAAGAGCAACCAATATGTAGAGAAGATGGTATATCGCGAAAATGTTTCGGGCCAGCATACCCTTGAAAACACTGTAGTTTCTTGCAACGTGTATGCCTGGGTGATACAACTTCCACGACGTAGCTGCCTGCAGACCAATAACAGACATCAAATATTACAACAGTGGGATTCTTACTGGCTCAGTCAAATAAGGTAACAGCTGCACCTACAAGCGAAAGCCAGTAATAATTTGATATGCTGAACGTACGTTGAAACCTAGAAAACAGTCAAGTTTTCCCGCGTTACATCATCTTCTCTACCAATATCAGTGTAGCATACGTGTGATAATCAGGCATTCTGTGCTTACTTAAGACACGATTGACATTGATTGTCCTTGCATTAAGCCACATATATTTGTGGGGCGTGTTCCTCAAAACATTAGAAATAACAAGAATACCACAAATAATGGGTAACGCTTCATTAACGAATTACAAAGACGGGTGTGCAGGGAACAGAGACAGATGCAGTGAAGAAACTTGCCCATCGCAGTGATGAGAGGGCAGGTGAAAGACAGAAGAATCATATTTCTGAATTTCATTACAATTATTACACATATAGAATTGAGGCTATTTGGCGTATTTTGATCCATTATATATAGAGACATGAACTTTTCGCGAAAAGAATTTTGCCCCACTTTGTTCCAGTGCCTTATGTGCACGTCTGCAGTTCTGCTTCATAGATATTGGCAGCGTGCCTTTGAACAGTGACGTTTCTCATTTGACTGTACCAATCACAATAAGGTTACTGTAACACCACTCGTCTGTGATTTGCGTGTAAAACCCCACGACACACGAATGTCAAAACATCCAATCTCTGACCGTGAAGCAAGTCTGCAGACGTGCACACAAGTCACTGACACAAAGTGAGGCAAATTTCTTTTCGCGAAAAGTTCATGTCTCTAATTATATATCTAAGGAACCATTTTAAGAAGTACTTCGTACTCAGTACACAGAGCCCTGTAGTAGTTAGCAACGTGACTTCATTTTTTAGTTTTTGTTCATGCAATGTTCGCATTTTCTAATTGTCGGCCATGTGAACATATTGTGATAACACGAGATACCTAAGGTATCGTTTTAAGAGTTCCATCAAACTCAATACTTTTAAAGTACTTAGCTAACTTGACGTTTTTGTATCTAGTTTATGTCATTATTATATTGGTGACAATTTAACGATAGTTCGATAGCACGAAATAACTTAATAACAATTTTCCAGATTTCCGTCAAATTTGGCACGCACGTTTTCGTGCATTTTGTTTATTCTGTATTAAATTTTTAAGAACTTTTGCCCTTCGAATTTTTTTTTTTATCAACAGAAATATCAGATGACAATTTGACAAAATTTGTCTGATTCTGTGCACATTTATCTCTTATTAAGGTAATGTTAATAATTTAAAGTTGTTGGTTCATGTTGTGTCTAGTTATATTTATCTCCTTATTTGAAGACATTATGACATTAATACATCATTTCTAGTACATGGATGTAAAGAACTACAGGGCTGACAGATAGCAAATTTAATATTTATGCACTTTATTATGCAACTTTTTTTCTATTGTAGGTCATTAAAAGAGCGTGAGGATAAATTAATTCGTTACTATTTAATAATTATAGATATACGTAAACGATTTCAACTTTTAGGGTTGATTTGCATCCACGTTGAGGAAAGTTAGGTCGGTAACTTTCTTTTAGTTTGCAATATCAATCTTTATAAAATAAGTAACTAACAAAACATCACGTTACAATACTATAGGAACATGTTGCTGATTTTATTTATGTTTGACAGCGCTTATTTGTTGAATTTTGTGTTAAGTACTGTAATGAAAGTGCGAAAATCTAGTCAACATTTTGATAAACATATATATATATATATATATATATATATATTGCAATATGGGCTGTTGGAAATCAAGGTTGTTACTATATGCTGTTATATTTTAAAATTATATTAATTAATGTAAGTGGATGTAAAATGCTGTTCTAAATAAAATACAAATTATCTTTCATATAAACATTGTGAATGCTGTATAAACACTAAAGGTGCTTGTAACCTACTGCAATTTTCCATAGAGCTACATAAAAAGTTGCAGAAATGGCAAGATGTTAATTTGTTTATTTCAAACTCTAATTTACAAAAAAAAAAAAAAAAAAAAAACGTGGAAACCTAATTTATGAGTGACATTTGTAGTTCTTCAAGTAAGAAGTTGTTTAAGTATAACTAAAAAGCCTGCTTGCTTCAAGTGCTTTTATGTAACATAAAATGTGTGTTAACAATATTAGTAAAACTTAATAAGAATCGTTCAAGTCAGAAATATTTCTGCAATGCTCTTGAGTTACGATGCATTAACCATATCCTATATTTGTGCTACATTAAAAATAGTAGCCTACACAAATAACCATTTACGATTCTGATATTCATACATTCATAAGGAAACTTATTTCTGCCTATCCAGTTTTTGTGAGTTTATATTTAAAACCCTGAAATGGAGCAGATATCGCAAACCCGTTACATAGAAATGTTGGAAATTGTGTGTACAATGTAGCGTAATTTTTTTTTTTTTTTTCAAAACGTAAGTTGCTATAATTTTGGCTAATTATCAACTTAGTTAAATTTTCTACAAGTCAAAATTATAAAATCTTAAGTTTTAAAAATTATGCTACATAGTACAAACTATTTTCAACATTTCTATGTAACAGTTTTGCGATATCTAATCCCTTTCAGGATCTTAAAATATCGTTAACGGGGACCTGTGGTCTTAAAATTACGACTAACATTATTATTTCTAATATTTCGAATAGTTGTCAGTTACATCATTGCATACAAGAATGCCTATAAAGGAGGTTGGATAGTATGCAGCATGGTATAATATACTTGACTTATAAATACATAATTGCCGAACTGATTTTGGTGTTTATTACTTTAACAAATTTCAAATAATCTAGGACAACGTTATACATCGAGTTAAAATCTGTAAGCATGTATTTTGTTGTTGATTATTCGCGAAACACAAACTTACATAAAAAACGAATAAACTTTTGTTAAGTTATTGCAGATAAATTTTAAAATGTTTAATGGTGCTATATTTCATAACTGTCCACTTTTGCGCTTAAGTTACTCACTTCATATTGCTCTGATTATGTACTTGGACGTAAATTTATGGTTTACAAAAAACAACAAATAAACTTATTGAAAATGTATAAAAAACTGTTCATATGTAGCAATCAAAAATAAGGGAGAAAGTAAAAAAGGCTGTGTTACAAAATAATGGTTTTGCAAAGTAATGAAGATATTGCTACAAATATTTGAGTTACGAGTGCTCCTATTTTTCAATGATAAACCACTCAAAATAAAAGACTCTTATTATAAATTTTCGTTTACATATAATTCGTGCTTCCTGAGAGATCCCTTACAAATTCTAATATTCAACAAGATAAAACTTTTAAAATTTTAGACACAAAATGTGACGTTATAAAATAATGAAGTGCTAAATAACATACACACAGATATAGGTGACAGTAAGATGAATGGTTCTAATTTTATTTTAAATCTTGAGACGTAAATTATTGTAAAACTGCTATTACCCCGGCTATTTAAAGTAGCAGACGAAAGAGGTTACGTTTAAAAAATGCACAGTTTTTTTTATAATCTAACAAAACAAATATTTTGGTCAATGTCAGAACGGCTTCTGAGTTTTTGAAACATAGATCTCAAAACTTTGGAAAATATTAATTTGCTAATGGCAGATATTTGAAGTTAAGTTACTCATAATGTAATGATATGACTAAGAACTGTCTCAGACCAATTTTAGTTCAAACAAGATAATCAATTCATGATGCACATTACATTAATAATTATTATTAAACAATTTTTAAAAAAGGTAGACATAACAGATCTTGTTACTAAATACTGAATTAATTCGATTATAAACGACTACCCACACACACATATTTAGGTAAAATTTTGATAAAATTTCCTGATTTATTGCTAGAAAAAACCATATTTCGGATATTACTATTTTTTTAAATGGTGGACATTTCAGGTTACAGAACTGTAATTGCAACGCGAACAGTAAGCGATGTCTTTGTACCCATTCGCGTTTAAATCGGATGAACGATTCCTGAGATATAGCAAATAAACCAAAATTTTAAATCGACCGCCTTTAAAAAAATATTCACCAAAGGAATTAAATACCAAAAAGTGAGGTATCCTTACGAAGTTTGGTGAAAATCTTGAAAACATTTAAAATGCTATTATAGAAAAGTCACACACTCATACAAACTGGAACGTGATCTTATAAGCCAATTTCTGTTTTGAAAAGTGGGCTTACAAACGAGTTACCAACCGTGACGGAGAAGTTGGTAACGCGAATTGGGGTAGGAAAACAGAAGAACCCGGAGAAAAACTTTCGGCAAAATGTGTACTACACCCGAACAGTCAGAGACGATTCTAGTCCGGGTAACACGTTGTATCTGGGTGGTTGAAAGCTGTCTATCCATACAGCCACCGGCTCATGTAGATCACTACAAATTTCATAAAACAGTATAAAAAAGTATACCACTCACTCTTTATCTGTAAACTAGCTGTCCCTTTGCGGCTTCACCCGTGTGTACTATAAAAAAGAGTAACTAACTTTTAATTACGTATTAATTGATGGTGTTACTATATTCTCTGTATATCTTTAAAACAACAAATACAAACAGCTTTATCCAGTCCACTTAACTGAGCGTACTTTAATTGCAGAACATCTTTGTTTTTAATTCATCTTTATTTCTCTAAAAAATAGATGCCCGGATGCGGCTTTGCCCGCGTGAAATTATGTAATGTAAACAGTAACTCTGGATAAAATATGTGATGAAGGCATTTAACAGCTAGCGCACTCAATAACAGTAAACTATAAATTGTCATAGCTCAGTGTAAAGAGCGCGTGCAATATGCTCGTATGATATCATAGTAATTCCCCATCGCAAAGTCTTGCATGGGATATGAACCCGTAACCTCACCCCTCTTACACCACAAACTTTATACAATACCTGAGTGAATACTTAAAGACAGGCCGTAATAATTCTTTCGTATGTACAGACTACAGTCCGAAGAGGTTTTATTTATGAGTAGGTTGGCAAATAAAAACAACTGTTGAGTTATTCCTCCACGATCATTCTCTTCTTTCGGGACTACTTTTCACAGTCTTAAATTTCGAATTTAATAAAATTTGATTTGTAGATATTTACATAAGCTTCATTCTTATAAAAAAATTCTCGATATCTCAACGTGTATAAGCGGTACAGATGATTATTTGGAAACACATGTTATTTTTTTTTAACAGCTTTCAAGGACGAAATTCGAAAAATCCGGACACGAATTAATGAAAAACACATGTTACGGATTTTCACCCCCTTAATTTTCGAATTTCGCAAAATCTAAAAATTCGCAAATACGCATTTGTTTGGGCAATATTTTGAAGTTAGAAAAATTATTATATCTTTCCCGGTTATTGAGATGTCAGAGATTCTTTGAAAACACATTTTACCCCTTTTCACCTCCTTAATTATATAATTTCGAAAAATCCCTTCTTAGTGGGTCCCTCAAAATTTCATGGTTCTAAGTCCAGTGGTTTGGGCTGTGCGTTGATGAGTGAGTGAGTGAGTGAGTGTGTCAGTCAGGACACTTCATTTAATGTATTAAGATTAATACTGTTCATGTCAATAAGAATCCTATGAGTTTCAGATTATCATTATTATTATTGTTATTATCATTGTTATTTAAATTACACACTAGACCGTAACATCTAATACGTTCTTTCAGAAATAAAAAAAAATTCTTTGTTAACTAATTTGCTATTTACGCCCAAAACAAATTATTCTTGTAATTTCTATAGTTTGACTCAGATTCACACCACTGAGCCCATTCCGCTATAGAAAAGTACAATGTTAGGTAACCTGTACGGTTTATAGGATGCACAACGCAAAAAGAGCTAATGTACAATACATTTTGGCTTTGTAATAAACACACAAAGACTGCAGATATCTTATTTAGTAAACATGTAAATTAAAAATTATTTCAGCAATTTCATATGGATTTAGATTATTAGATAATTCAGTGGCGACATACCCTAAAAATGTAAACAAATAATGGTATTTAATAATTTCAGAAACGTATATATACTATTTGTTTGCAATAAAGACAAAGAGCGTTACTGTATGACTTTCCTTTCCATTACGTTGGAAATCTAATAGGGAAACATAAACAATATTATAAACTTTAAATGTCATTATATAAGTGTCCTAAGATTATATATAGACTGCTAGGTCAGTGAGTATGCGAGTTCGCCCGAATACATCAGGTGCGTTCACGACACAATAGGAAATAATTGAAATGTAGTACATATTTTTAATACTTGGGCCTTATTATTTTTCAAATTGCAAAAAAAGGAGTTACATAGTACTTCAAAACTAATTTGTTCTGTATTTCAACTTCGTCTGCAGGAAAGGCTAAACAACGAAGGTAAGATAATTTCTCCGAATTATGAATGTGGGCAGTAACAACAAATATTTCAAAATTTGGAATGAGTATTTTTCAGCTGTTTAGTTATTTTGTGTACCTTGTCATACACAACCCAAGTCAGTATGACTATATTATTTTTAAGATCTTTTACTTGTGAAACTCATAAAAAATTAACACGTCTATGTAGTGCCTGATTCTAACTCACAACCTCACACGTCGTTGCTCTACACTCCACCTTGGCCATCGTTATTTAAGTTTTCCAGTACTTCACTCCATACGAATACCGGAAATCCTTAAATACGGCCGAAGGTTATTTCGAACAATTAATTTCAAAATCGAAGTAACAACTAATAACAGCAGCATAGTAACTTGGCAACTATATTTATATGGAACAATAATTGATATACGTTGTGGATGGTCTATTATACATGACTTATTTTTATTAACTAAATGTTATCACTACCTCAAATGATGTAGTGAGTCTACTACCCTCTGAAGTTACTGTACAACATATCCCACTTGTCACACCGCACCTTATAAGTTTACATTAATGTTAGGGCCCTAGTAACGTTACTACAAAACCTTAACGCGCCAAAACTCCCAATGAGCTTTCAGTGAAGGTTTTGAGTATGTATGTATGTGATATATATATAGTAATGTATTACTTAGAGTACCTGTATTATTTCAACTCCCATTGTCAAGTATTTCATGAATAAGGGCTCCGACTAGCTGGACGGTGTACGGAGTAGTATCCGAAACATAATTAAATAGAAATACGGTACTAGTGTTCTAGTACGAGTTGGCGAATCGTATATTAAGACACAAAATTGTCAAAAGTCCTACAGCTACTACTTTGAAAAAGCATACAAAACCAGAACATGTTTTAATGTTTTCTTGGACATATAGTTAAATATGGTGTGTGAGTCTGAAATAATTAGGAGTTGAAAACTGTAATTAGGTTAAGAACTATACCACAGACATCGATTAGCCACCAGTGCAAAATACCATTGACCTACGAAATAATTTTGTTATAACAGTTCTTCACTCAACGACACGAATTTTGACTGACATTTAATGTCCGAGTTAAAGTCTATAAGGTTATGATTTAAGCGTGTTCCTACAGTGTATTTCAGCAAACTTGACTAAGTAGCAGCTACAGCTTAAATATAAGAGTATACCAGATGTATTAGCCTCTCCTCCGTGATTTAACAGGTTCAGATGTGAAGTGGATTCTCGACGTCTAATTCCAGGTATAGATAATCGTACATACATAATTATTCTGTCTCCTTCCCCGAACAGACGTAAATTTCTTGCTACTTCACATTTACAGCTGCTGACGTTTTATTACAACACTACCATAGACAAAGAAGGTTTATTGCATTGTCTGATAATTACTTCGATTCTTATGCAATACATACAACTATTTTCACCTACAAAAAGCATACAAAGGGCAGATACAAATATAGGTTACAGAGCAAAACAAGACCAAATACAACCTTTGTAATCATGCCTAAATCTCACTGAGGAAGTAGGCCTATAATTAATGACTACTTTCTATGATTGTAATGTAGGGCTGCCATGCCATTGCAGTATTGAATGTCTAGCTGGGTTATAGGTCCTAGGCCTAATACAAATATAATACACAGTAAATTATACTTAAATTTACGTACCTGGTGCATTCCAACTTTGTTCGGAATAAAGGTTGAGCCATTTCGTAACAGGACTAAAACGGTCTGAATGAAGGCTTCCACAATTCAAGTAGATTATCTTGTTCGCACATCCACAAATCTTAACAGAGCGCCGGCACAGAATAAATAAATAGTAACAGAAGCGACAAGACGTGATTTTTATAGTATTCGTTTTCTCTTCGGATTGCTATGGCGTCGGAGTTCGCATAATATGGTAAGGCTGAAGTTTATTAGGCCTTGCCTTATTTAATTTCCTGTGAAGAAATTGTCACGTAAGTAACATCGCATTTACTATTTATAAATATGTAATTTAGACACAAACAAATTACAGTATTTTTTTTTTAAATATAAGCGGTTGTTTGAACCAGTGTCTCAAATTCCATATGGTTTTGTTTGCTTTGCTGTACGCCCCGAGTGCTGGTAAAATAACAATGGTTAAGAACTACATTATATCGCTGCTAATAGAGTTAGTTATTATATATTGTTGAGCCTATTATTTCTAAATATTTAGTTAACACACTAATTACAGTATCTCAAGCAATAGAAGAGGTTATATATACCAATGTCTCTAATCCACGTGGTATTGTTCATATTCCTGTACGCCTCGAGAGTCTATACGATAACAACAATGAAAAAGCTTTCCTTGTCGCTTCTGTTACTACTTATTTATTCTGTGGCGACGGTCTGCTCTTCAATTCTTCAAAACAACATAGCAAACGCCTGAGCACCTGCGTCTTATCGTCGCTAGTATTAATAATTTGCCTCATAACGCACTAACCAACGTAAAAAATAATGTATAATTAGAGACACTGGAAAATCGCGAGAATAGTTGACTGTTTGCTAGGCTCCAACGCACGGTCTACGAAGGTTGAGGTCTTGACACTGAGGAATAAAATGTGACTCCCTTCTTGTCGCCGAGCGCTGGTAGTAATTTGGTGGAAGATTTGTCTTGTTTTTGTATTTGGCTTAGTTTAAAATGTGAAGTTGTTACCGGAATTGTGAGTATCATATCGAAGAAAGAATGGGAACGTAATTTTGTATTGGAACACAATTTTTTTGCAACAATAAAATTTAATTTTTCAATCTTTTACATGTAGATGCACATTTCAACGATTCTAAAATTTTGTATGGCACGAAATATAGTTTTTGTTCGAATGTGTTCACTAAAACAATAATACACAATATATTTCTTCAGACTAATTTCATAAACAGCTCCACACATGCCAATGCATTTATGGACATGGAACATGTATATACTATATCATCTTACCTTATTAACATTATTTTATGTAAATAATTGCAAAAATGTTAAAACGCGAGATGTAAACAAGACAAATCTTCCACCAAATGACTACTAGCGCTCGGCGACATGAAGGGGTCACATTCTCTTGCTGGAGAGCATACGCAGTGTCAAGACCTCTCCCTCTTAGACCGTGCTCCAACGTGATGTACATAACACTGAATGTTTCGTATCAACATTGGCTATCGTTTATTTGTAGCATTTTTCTCTCTACAACAGGCCCAGTTAGAACTGCACAGCTTGAACACACCGCGTGTGTGATTCGCCACAAAACTGTTCACACGTGTCACAGTTAATATAATACAGTTTATTGGAGACTATTTTAAACATTTTAGCGATTTTCCAGAGTCTCTATGTATAATAAAAAAAAAAAAACTAATCGAAATGAAACATGAAAATGACGCCTCCTAATAATTTGACGCCATTTAATTGCGCGAGAAAATGGCGGACGGAAAACATTGTGTTTACGAAATGTAATCTACTCTACCCGGGGTAACCTCGTAGGTTGACGGACAAGTTCTACACTAACGCCCTGCGCCAGGGACCAGGAACTAAAATAAAACATGGTTGGCGGTCCTATAGAGGTACACACAGAGATAAGATACGTTTCTCTAATCTCTGGGCACACAGCCCTGACCACGGCCGTAGAAGAACTGGTCTGGGCACTCGCCTGGAAACTTGACCCCTTTGTTGTTTGGCTGCAGTTCACCAAGTTACCGATAATGCTATACATTTTTGGCGCTGTAATCCGGGCGGTTGGGCCCAAAGTCCGCCCACTTCCCTACCACTAAGATAAACAATTAATCAAAACTTTTTTTTTTTATCAATTTATGAAATACTTCCTTCGCTCACAATTTTAAATCATGGCTCCAGCAATCTTTATTTACTTTATATTGTTAACAATAAAAAAAAGTGGGTGGAGTTTGAGTCCGACCGCCCGGATTACAGCGCCAAAAAGTACTACATTCTCGGTAACTTGACGAACTACAGTCGAACAACAAGGGGGTCAAGCAAAATACATTGGTAGATAGGCGGGTGTCCAGACCTGTACTTCTACGACCGTGGTATAAACCAATAATAATTTTGAGTCCCAATACTTCTTGTTCACTTTATCACGAGTCTATTTGATATGAAAATGGATGACAAAATACCTCATTTTCAATTGCACGATTATTTTATACATTTGGCTTTCTTTTCCATGTAATGAAAGAAAACAGAACAATATTCTATTCTATAGGAGACCGACCATTATCTTAACGTGTAAACCCTTTCCTACCTATTGCCTTTTTCCCTGATGTATGCAGCGGCCGTAGCGCTAACGAAAATCACTTTACTTTTTTACTGCACGTGTGGTTCATGCGATTGGCGAAATGTATTTATCAACTGCATAATCGACCAATGAATATCTGCTTAAAAAGTTACCTTTAGCTGCATTAACATCTTCAAGAAATGACTTTTTTTGTCAGTGTATACAGGCTGAGTCAAGACGGTGTATATTTATTTTGCAGATTCCAGTTATAATTGGCAGTTATTTTTTTATTACAACGATTATACTACTTTAATTTTCTCACGACTACGTGAAAAGCATGTCTTGCTTGATTCCTGATTAGTAATTCTTTTAAAAACATTCTTTAATTACTTAGCATAAATAATGAACGTCATCTGTCGTGGTGTCTGTACTGAGTTTATAATATTTTAATATGTGAAAAACTTCACTGAAAATTTCATAAACTGTTTTAAAAATATTTGTGCACACAATTAAATTTGTAAAAAAAATTTATGGTTGTATGTAAGGCATTTTTTTACTAATATAGAAACGATCATAACATATAAATATTAATTCTTGTGTAGTTACTAATAATATGAATAACGGACGCTCATAGGCTACGGAAGTGGTAAAACTTGCAATATGTAAGGTCACAGATACTGTTGTGCAAATATTTGAGCAGCATTTCCGTATTAACTAACTAATGCAGTTTATTGTCCCAAAACACATATTCACATAAATACGACTGGAAAATGTATAGTATAAAAAACAATATTTTTTTTGTTCAGAATTATCCAAAATGTTTGCGAAGGGGCAACATTTGGTACGCAGAATAATTTAAAATGTATTACATACAAATATTTTACCCAAATATTGAGTTTATTTTTTTAGCTGTAAATTACAAGTTAGTTACTATATTTCCCGTTTAGTAAGTGACACCAAAAAATTACTGAACAGTTTTTCACGGTTTACTGAAGAACGAACAAAGATCATCTTTATTTCACAGGAAATATTGTTACCTTTACAGAACAGATTGTTATAGTAACAATCCAGATACTGCCGACAACCAAATAGAGTTCTTTTCCTTACTGTTAAGTGTAGTATCGTAACTACAATACTTTTCTTTCAGTATAGAATATTAAGTCAGAATAGAGCCGTTCCGACACGGTCATTGGAAGAACCTTATATTTAATGCGTCCGTAATGAAAAGCACACGTGGTTTTTACTTAATTCGTAGTAACTCATTGTAATGGAAAATATAATTGATAAAGATATTGCAAGCATGTAATGAACAGTGAAAATGGGAAAATTCTTCTCTCGCCAACAAAAATTCAACAGACGAGCTTTATTCACACCACAAACAGTTTCGCTCTTGTTTACGTGGTTGTTTGCATTCTAGAATATTCGTGTGTTTAAATAACGTCTGATTGATTTCTACTCACTACCAGCTTACAGACGTTGTGATGCTCTGAACGAAAATGTTATGCGTAATATTTAAGGCAAAGATGTATGTTAAGAGACTTCATACATAGTTTTAATTTTAACAAGTAGTGTCGCTTTTTTTTTTGTTATTTGATAGTAGACGTAAATTGAATAGTTTGTTAACTTTTCTGTGTCGTAACACTATACTTGCTACTTTTTATTTTCTTAAGATAATTTTAATCTCGACTGTACCATTGATCACCTTCGTGCTGAACTGCTACTAATCAGTTAGTTCTAAAACGGTTCTATTTGTATGCATTGTCATATTATTACCATGTTCAGAGAGTAATGTTCTTTGTTCTCTTCTGTGTGCTCCCTACTCTACGTGGCGTTTCCTTTCCTGTCCCTTCGTCTTGTTCTTCTGGTTCTCTGGCAGGCGAACGTTCGTTGCCGACCTGACCAGGATGTTTCTGTGTTGCGCCATCAGGTAGAGACGATAGGTGACGCCTACATGGTGGTGTCTGGCGCTCCTGAGAAGGAAGAATGCCATGCTGAGAAGGTGTGTAATATGGCTCTCGACATGATCGAGGCCATCACAGACCTCAAGGATCCCTCCACAGGTGCGTGATCGGACATACCACGTTCTACACACCTGCAATGGAAAATAACTGTAATTATGCATAAGAACTAGTTGCTCAGCTTATTTATGTGTGTTATGTAGCAATAAATTAAAGTAATTGTTTCCATACTTATAAATGGATTGTATTAAACTAGAACTTTTTTTAGAGTAGGATTTATTGTTAACAAAGGAACGTTATATATTTGTGAACATACAGTATTCCACCTGGAGCGTTACAAGATGTACTTTAACAACTAGTACGTAAAACAAAATTGCGTGCATGTATGTTTGTCAGTGTGTTCTCACATAATAAGCATCTACATGACCTAAGTCCTTGATCTTTTTATGGAAGGGAAAACCAAAGCCTCTCACTAAGGGTTCCATACGCTGCTTCAAATCGTGGCTTCGAATGTAATAGCAAACGGATTTATTTATTGGTGTAAAATATTTCTTTAAAGATACAGCGTAAATGAGGGAAGGTTAAAATTGATAAAACGAGCCATAAATGTCACCATTAATACCATGGAACAGAAAAATGTATCGACTGAGAAAAGTGATACGGTTGGGTACTTGCTGGAAACCAGAAATGGACCGTGCATTCGATGGCACCCTGACTCTGGACAACAGGAAAAACAAGTAATTACATTAAAGAAATTAAAATAAAGCTCTAAAGAACAGAAGTACGGAACCTTTTGGAAGCTTTTAAATGTACAAGGCTGTATAAAAATTATGAAACAAAACTTAGTGAAACCTTATCTTTTTAGCATTGAGCTCATGACCTACAACAAAATTATTGTGGTGTATGGACTACATTTACTTAGATTTCAAATTATAGGAATTTTATCTAATTTAAATAAGTTTGATCTAATAAAGTTCACACTTTACTTAGCAACCAAAAATCTTGTATGTTATAATAGTGTTCCTTTCCCTCCCTCCTCAAACACACGTAAACAGTCTTGGACAATATAACATGCAATCAAGGATATGATCATTCGAACCTGTGTAAAAAAATGTATACTTGCAGAAGGTACGAAAGGAGATATGTGAAGAGGCCTGAAACCATGGTTAGTAATGCTTGAGAGTATCGGAAATTTCTCAACGAATATCCTGTACCTGCCTTACGAAACAAACGTGTTGAAGAAACGTACACATAATCAATACATGCCCAGAAAAATGGAAGACTAATGCAGGACGATCATAACCCAATCTCACATAGTTAGGACTGTTAAAGCATCAAGCGACCAACGTGCGTTTAAACATTGTAAGCATGTTTGCTTCTCACCGGGCAAATGGCTTAGCAACCAACCGACATTTAGTTTGTATTTTACATGACAAAAATGCGTCCTAAACAGTTGCATCTATGTGGCCTTATATTGCAATTATGACGTACTGCTTCACATGACTGTCTCCAATGGCAGTTTATTCTCACAGTGTAAATGTTCCACGCAATCGAAAAATGCCACTTTCTATTATTTAAATATGGGAGGAGGTGTTTGTACCATTAAACTTATGTTATTCATTATCTTTGTTAAATTAATCCGCATAGCACACTGTGCTTCTCTAACTCAAGTACTTTGCATAATATTCCACACAATATTCTTTTTCGTCCCTCGACCATAATGTTTATACAGCCCATGTTCCCTCTCTTCTACATTCTGCGGTTACGAATCAAGTAAACGAGTTTGTTTTATTTCGCCAATTGCTCCTAATATAGCGGAGGATTGTTTCATCGGGCAGTAAGCTGGGAAGGGCTTGCAACCGAAAATTTAATACATATGCGGACACGTTACTCAATCTAAATCGCTTATTCTTATATATTATAAATAATATATGTATATATAATATTGATATAGTTAATTTTTTAGAAAAATATTTTTGCGCGTTCAAAGGAAATATATTTCACTTAAGAGCCTGTTCCTCAATGTCTGGTTTTGTTCTGGTTACGTTCGGGTTAATTTTTAATTGCTAGTTAGCGTACGGTTGGAAGAAACCAATAGTTGAAGGAAACCAATGGTTAAGTTGGCCGCAACCAATTGTTATTTTAATCACTAGAATAGGTTCCGATTTACTTCGAAATTCAGCACTTTAAAGTCAAGATTGTGGACATTTCGACAGGCCCAGTTGTTACATACGTGCGGTATTTTTGCGGTGGTTAATTGTGAACTGTACCTTGTCAAATGACTCACAACTATGATCACGTGACTCTCAGTGTAACTCATGAGTTTCTGTGAAGCCGTTAGACTGTTAGTTTATAGTGTACTCTCGTGCCAGAAGCATGGAAATAATCCTCCAATAATACACCGAGGTTTCTGCAGCACACATTCATTTAGCATAATTAGCAGGCACATGTTCTGCAACGTGTTCAAAGCATGTAGTCAGATATTATATCGCTTTACATTATAGAAAATGATCATGCATCGCCTCTGTGATTCTTTATAAACGATGACTGAGGCCTCGATGAATGTATGAAACGGGTATGTTGTATACGTATGCGTGCGTGTGTATGAGGGAGAGATACGGAAGCTGTAATCGGCCAAACGCTAAGAGGAGATACACCTAGCATTTGCTGAAGCCACAGTTGGCGCAGCGACAAGGGTACTAACTCCCAAACAAGTCGATCCGGATTCGATTCCCGGTATGATTCTCCTAGATTTTAGCAGTTGGGCCAAGCGATGCTGTGGGCTGGATGATTTTATCGGAGATATTCTGTTTCCTCAACTCCTTTCCATACTTGCTTCACATCACCCGTGCCAGTATTACATATCTAGCATTTCAGGGTCATGCCTACCTTACAGACCTGAACCGAGAAATTATTATTATATACGTTCGGGGCTCAGTCATTTTTCACATCACTTTCGGTCCTTTTGTGGAACAAGAGGAGGAAACTGTTGCCACAGGAATAACACGTGGAAAAACTTTATATGAAAATATGATTTTAGCGTAAATATACTTAATTTTGCCTTTAAGGAAAAAAATCCGAACAGGTCAATGAGTAATGTGTGTGGCATCGAGATGACAAAAATGTTAGTGATGGTTTATACGTAGATACGACTGGTGACTAGGCCTCGCCTAATTTAACATCAAATCCATATAATTACTCCCGCCAAGGATCTGGGTAGGTAAGACCATTAAGCACTCGCTACATTCTTTCCGTTCACAGACTTTTAAGGTGGATTCACGATTGATAACATAACAGCTAGCATAGAACATAGGTCATTCGCACAAGTACTATCCTCTATGTTTTCTTACCTACCGATTCACAACATCAAAAAAGTGGTCGTCTGCAGAGCAATGTTGACATAAGGAATGGTACACTGACAGAAAGAAATTGTTCACATAACAAAATATATTTA
>PNEQ01103875.1:0-38284 GCA_003012365.1 Medauroidea extradentata
TTGCAGTAGATAACATTGTATACATGAAACAAGACTCACATGCCATAACTTCTAAAGAGCATATTTCTGCCATCTAGCGTCCGATTTAAAAACTACTTCGACAGTGATACCTTCTCGGTGGTTGCTTTCATATCGACCTAAAAAGTCGATTTCTGAAAAAATGTCAGATACCATTATTTACACCCGAGCGCCTCAAATACTTTGTTGCGTACCTCATTGAATGTTAGTTAACCGTGAATTATTTCATTTAAGTAGGTCAGTTGGTTTTTACTATTTTCATGGCAGCGTAACAAGCAAATTTTGTCTTTGACGCACCGTTATGAGAAAACTATGAGAGATAAAATTGTTTTCTAAGAGGAAACTGTACTCACAAGTATCGTCAGTAAAGCTAGCACTACATAAAAATATAAAATTACGATTTTATCGCACCTGAACACCCTTAATATAATATTTTGTAGACCTAATTTATTTGGTTATTCGTTATTTAGTTTTGGCATATATCCGCAACAATTTCTGTATGGCGTAAAAGTAGTAATGCCTTCAAGTTTAACCGTGTTACAAACATAAATAAACTATTTTTTCTAGCCATCACTCGTATGGTGGATTGTTGAGGGATGTGCTCATGCCTGTGCACTGCTGTACGCTCTCGCGCCAGCAGGATAAACTATGATAACTGCCGTGGAACTATGGTTAGTGAACGTATTGTATCAACTCATTCCTGTTATATAATATTCTGTTAAGTCATTTTTATAATTACGTCAACCACTTTACATATACCCAGAATGTACTCATTCAAGAACGATAGGATATCCGTGGCCAGTACTGTACAAGGCCAGAACCTGGCACCAGCGTTCTTCTATTGGCAGTGTTTATTGGATGTTGATAGCACGCCATCATTTTGTAACAAATTACTAACGTGTAAGTTAAGGATTTTAAAGTGGCTAAAGACAAACTACACTCAGTACAGTAAACGCAATCACTAACATACTCAGCTACGTTATACTAATCACCGCTACTCAATTTGCTGCATTTTCGCTGGTAAACGGAGTAATTTATAAATAAAGTAGCGAAACAATCTATTATACTGGTTAAGATTTTCTCACTGTCTAGTTCACGCTTACCACTTGGTGTTCGAAAAGAAAATTCTTATATTCGTGAGGTAATTTAATTTACATGACTAAAATTACTACGTAAACCTGGCGTAGATTTCTTATAAATACCCTTAA
This sequence comes from Medauroidea extradentata, assembly GCA_003012365.1. NCBI lineage: Eukaryota > Metazoa > Arthropoda > Insecta > Phasmatodea > Phasmatidae > Medauroidea > Medauroidea extradentata. Next base: position 1,227 of record PNEQ01103875.1, read on the forward strand.
AGGGGTTGTTTAAGAGCGTTGGTCCCGTAAAAATTAATTTCTTTATGTATACATCGTTCAACTTTTACAAATAAAATATCATGTCATTTCCCCAAATAAAAAACAATAGGCCCCGTAGTTTTTGCGCATTCACTCATCAATGTCACGAAATGGTCATTATGGTATAGATAAAATAAAAGTAATTAACTAATGATATCAAAATTATGGCGTATCGATGCATTTTATGTGTTTGACAAAAGTTAGTTTTTGAAAATTTCAGTAGCAGCCACATCTCAAAGTTATGAAAAATTTACTAAGTTTCATTAATTTCTTAAAAGTACATAAATGTATCACTTGGTAATTCCAGAGGTGTCTTGAAGTAGCTCATAACATTTAGTATAAATACGAATTATCTTTTTTCTGCAAGTTAACTTTTTTTTTTATTTTGGCTACACCGTAATGGCAATTTTGTAACTTTGATGAGAGATTATGCAAAAACAGTGGGGCCTGAATTGTTTGGTTTGGGAAAATGACATGTTATCTAATGTGTAAAAGTTGAACAAGGTTAGGCACAAATATATAATAATGAATTTTTACCTATCCAACGTCCTTAATTACTTCGTATAGCGTATTAATATCATTGCCGTGTGATATTTTTGTGACAGAATATAAAGTAGAGGTGGTCGTAAAATATAGCCTACCAACACATAAATAGCATTTAGTATGAAGTCACATTTATTATATCTTAACGGTAGAAGCCGACAGAGGTGACTCGACTGTAACACGTTGGACTAGTAATCGGAGGGACCCAGGTTCGATCCTAGGTTCTGGACAGCCTAATTTCGGTTTTCCATTGTTTCCTAAAATCGCTCCAGGCAAATAGTGTAATGGTTCCAGATCAAAGTCCGCGTCTGTTTCCTCTCCTAGTTGCTGTCATTATCTACTGACATCGCTTTCGATGAGACGTAAATCCCGCTTACCTAACTTTAATAGTAGATAAGTAAAATTATTTGCGATATTTTGGCGTTGGAAATGGAATTAACAAAAAAAACCTTATGAAACTAAAATTGAGAAAGTGTAATTTTTAAAAATTATTTTAAGCTTGGTTTAAAGTTGAATATTAACAAAATTACTTAATTTGTCTGTGTGACGTATTTACCTTAAAGGCAATGCCACGAAGAATTGACGTAGCAAGCAAGTCACCTGGCAGTAACAAAATAAATGAGTTAGTTCTGTGGTTGTAATCAGATAGAGTCCACAGCTTATCGCGTTAGCCCTCCTACACTATTTATTCGCAGTTTAACAACAGTTCAGTGGGTAACTATTGCTATTTTCTTTATTTGTAGTTTAATGCTAGTCAAGTTGTAAATTAATTTAATAATGTGTGACAGCGTATTTAATATTATAGAATAAGTTTAGCCCAATCTGAAAATTTGCATGTTACCACTTGGAATCTACGAAATTACTGTTGACCAAGACTACTCGTACACGCTTTGTGAAGATCAAATGTGTGTCTTTACGACACCAAGCCACAGCTTGAGTTGTAATTAATGGGCACTGTGTCAGTATGTAAATGATAACAATCATTCTTTCATTAGAGATGTTAATTTTTCTGCCCAAATCTGCTATGCCGAACTCTTACTATTACCGACATTATCCCCACTCCTTTTCCACATTTATGAGAGTGTGATCAACCAACACAAGAGCCGCTTTTGTTGGATCAATATAAATTTTAATCTGGTGTCGTGATTACTCCCAACCTGTTTAAGAATCAGCGCATTAATGGAACAGGATATACGCACTATTATTTATAAAGCAGTTTGGTAGTAAGTCATTCAAGGTACGTGTCAGAAAACTTTTCAACAGTAAGATGCTCACTAAAACGGGTAATTTTTCATTTTGGTACCATGGAAGGGGAGGAAGAATGATTAATAAGTCTAGATTTTATTTTCGTAAGCAGAAAATTTTTTGCGTCCTTTAAAAATAAACTTTCTCAGGTAATACAAACATTCTGCAAGTTTGATTGGATTTCTGGGTGTTAATTCATTAACAGTTCTTCGTTCATATCTACAGTGCAAATGACGGAAAATGTGTCATGTTATTTCTGCTAGTTATTGAGAAGAGTCCAAAACATGTGTTTGATTTTTCTGATTTCATCCGAATGACTGTTTAAACTATTAATTATAAATATCAAAAATTCATCACACGAAAAAAAATTGTTTCATACTGAAGACATGATAGGAAGGGAATCACATAAGTTACATATTCGACAAATATGGAAAGGGAGAAATTTTAATGGTCGTCACTATTCGCATTTATTCCTAACTTGTGTTACGGGTAACGAACCGACGCCTGTTTAAGAAGAGTTTTACTCTCGCAGTGTTTCGACTGCTGTAAGGGACCTGGATTGCATACAAACATGACGTCTTACTTGTCAACGTAATCCAACTCACCTGCAAGCTGATGCTTGTTAACACTGCAGTATTTTACAGGTAACGCTACTGACATTTTCAAAGTAGCTTAAACTACATGTGGTACTTCATGGAGATAGTAAAGTGTAGAGTAATTTCGGTGAGCGCTTATGGAACCTGCATATGCATGGATGTTGAACTGTGTTGTAATAGGTTAAATTAGGTAGCCGTTTATTTTCGAAACTATTATACGCGTTCACAATTTATTTCTGTATAAAATCTACCTTGATACGAAATAAGGTGGGTAAATCCAAAACCGAATACTTGAGAACTGATCGGAGCTTGTTAAAATGTACACAACCGTATCCTTGTACTGTTAGACATTGACAGGTGATACTCAAAATGACAGCGTTCATTATTCATCACGTTTATAACGTGTGTTATATACCCTATACATACTTATCTTTGCGTGGATTGTTTTCTTCAGACGTTTATCTTCCAAGAAATATATATGACAGCGTGACCTTGTTTACGGACTGGTTTAATGGTGCAGCGAGAACGGTGCTGCCTATTGTTTCTTAGAAGATAATAGTAAAAAATGTGCGTGGAAGACAGTTACGGTTAAAAAAACATTCCTACACTCCATTCCTTATTAGTAGAGGCACGAGTATTTCACATATTAATTGGAGGTCAGGTTGAACGCCAATAACCTGTATATCATTGTAACTTCCGTGATTAGGCGACATCTGTTTTGACACACTTTTGGAGGCTGCAAGCCAGTAGTAAATGTTAAAATAATTCGTGTGGCTAACACGTGCTACCTACTTGTACTGTTAGGAGCCAATGGATACTTGACTTTAGCCGGTGTGGATACAAGGACTGAGAAGTCTAGACTGCTGCCAGATTAATACGCTAAATACTCGTGCCTCTACTTATTAGTCGCAACAGTTGCGTCACAAATAATGTAGCGTCTATGCTGGAGATTGTTGAAGGACTCTTAATGATAAAGAGTTTGAGCATCAGTAGAGTGATAAGGTGGTTCGGAACGTAGTACAATCACGAGGACACGTCGCATTTAATTTTATGTACTAATTTTCACATCACATCTATAGTCTAGTAATAATATGAATTCATATCGATTTTGTTCGTTGTCAACTCTAATTACATTTAAGTTGAAAGTAAGAAACAGCGGACAAAAACACAGAAAATCTTGGCGTTCAGTGTAGGTGTTACCCATTTTACAATATTTTATTAAACTTGTAAAATTTTTTTTCAGTGTTAAATCTTGCAGCTGAATTTTAAAGCAGTTATCCTCAACCGATTGAGCTGAAATTTTGCATTCATGATTAGTTTGGATGACAATGCATGGTTAGCTAAACAACGTCATTCTAAATCCAATATGGCGGACCGCTCAAGATGGCGGACTAGTTATTTTTTATGCACTCCTATGATATGGGTATAAAATGAAAGGGTTTGCCGAGAAGAATACGAATAAAATGACGTCCGCGTTGAGCTCTTTGAGGAGACGGTGTGCTACTGCCCGGTTAAACAGGCAAGACTTAGCGGGGTCGTGTCTCAACTAACATCTACATACTACATCTTGGGCAAATTCTATCAGTGGTGAAAAAACTCCAAAATCCCGGAAGTGTGTTTCGTTAGGCACAAGTTAATCTTCAAGCTGAAATAAGTGGTGCTTACCTCAAAACACCCAAGTCAAGGTGAGGCCTTGCCGAGGACTGAGTGGCATCAGAGTGTATCAAACATGATGTGAACGTACCACCTCAGAGCACCGTGTTGTATATTAGCTCTTACCCTTCTAAACGAAGCTCTGGGAGGGTCGACGGATATGTCTTCGCTACTAGTGGGAACAACATGGAAAAAAAAAATAAATAAATTAATAGTAAAAAAATTAAAAACAAGCATTTATTTAAATGCTTTAAAAAGAAAATATACTATTATTAAATAATATCCATTAATTCGTTACATTACACAATTTATGTGACATAAAACTTTACGCGAGATTTACCTTCGTAGATAAACAAGAATCTTGATCTTGACATAAGTAATTCTAAGAAAAAGATATGTTTTTTATAAAATAGGTAAAGCTCGCAACAATCTTTTATACCATGCAAATTGTGTAATGTGTTAAATTGATGGATTTGATTTAATTTAAAGTAAATTTTCTTCTTTTTAGAGCATTTAATTTATTTTCTTATAAGTTTATTTATTTATTGCCATTTCGTAAGACATTTGGTGGCTTGTTGTCAATGTTTGTGCTATTGTATTGCTTGGATATTTACACTTTCTAATTTTACGGATTTGATTCTTCTAGTTTGTATTTGCTTGGCGTATCCTTGGTTCGTTTGTGTGATTTACGTATTTCTGGACACAGTGATAATGATACTTACTACACCGGTGTTGGCAACTCCCTATAATTTTTTTTACTAGCTACCCTAATAGTTTGGAAAGATGTTATGCATTCTAAATATTTTAGAGTAAATATTTACCCTATTATATTTTCAAATCACGTAAGTAACTCGTCGCTGAAACGAACTTTTGCTTTGGTTATAAATTGGCTATAGTTGTGCTATTATTGTTTCATTGTTCCGAGGTAAATGTTGCCAGTATTGTTGTAGCAAGACGTTTTATGATACTACCTAGCAACAACACATTGGACTCGCATTCGGGAGGACTTGGGTTTGGAACCTTACTCCCGCGGTTTTAATATCTCAAGTTTTCGTAGTTTCCAGTGATGCTCCAGGCGAATGCAGGGACGGTTGTTTAACAAAGGTAATGGACGATTTTTTTCCTAATCCTATCATTGAGTACGTTCGTGTGTAATTGTCTTTAATGATGTTGCTGTAGTGTTCTAGTGCCATTAGAGAGGGCTAGACTGGTAAGACTGCGCTGTGTAGTGTGTGTGGTGGGTGCCCCACGTTGGGCGCCAGCCGGGGCTGCTGTGCGGCAAGTGGCACGGTATGGCACGGCGACGCGACAAGCTCTAGTAACCGCGCACGGCACGCGGCCCTCGTGTCACGGCCGAGGTCACGCCACACCCCTCCCTGGCCAGCGGAATGCTACTAGCAGTCCTCTTGGTGCGACCCTACCCGTCCTGGACCGTGGATCCGGGAGACACGCCCTCCGGAGGAGCCTTGAGACTGGCCCCGTGCCCCTCCCCAAGACTGGACAGTGGCGAGACTCGCAGTGATTGGCGGCGACCGCCCGCCCTCGACAAACAACACGCCCGATTTGCCTCGTCGCTAAGGTCTTCGTAACGAACCTTTACACCTGGGTGGAGCAAGGGACGGTTATAAAAAGTCATGAGCTGGAGAAGGGAGTGTTTTATCAGTCACTTCGCCAGGTTTTGTCGTTTGTTATAAATGTCTGTACTGCTGTTACATGTTCTAATATGACGGGAATAAAACAAAGTACACACGTCAAGTATTTTACCAAATGTGACGTCCACAGCACATTTTTTACATATATTGTTATATTTGTACTGCATATAGTATAAGTTCCGTGCTTCTTTCATCTACAGTTGGAACACTAGGCATTCAGTTTCACTTTGTTGAGGTTTTACTTACGTGTGCTGTTTTCATTTTTTTTTTGTGGCAAATGGCGACTTGCATCTGCTAACAGTCCATTCCCTGCTCTAGAGCACACGTTGGACTCGCATTCGGAAGAACACGAGTCCCGTTCCCGGCTCCGTTCGTCCTCACTTCGGTTTTCTGTTGTTTCCCATAGTCGCTCCAGGCGAATGCTGGGGTGCTTCCTTAACACAGGCCATGTCCGACTGCTTTTATAGTCCTTGTAATTGTATGAAGTTGCTTGTCACCTTTTGACGACCTCGCTGTCGACGATACATTAAGCCCAATGAGAAATAAAATTAAAAAAAAAAAGTATTTTATGTGACTAACTCAGTCATGTGTTGTGAACGTATTTTGCATTAAAAGTTATATTATATCATCTATGTCTAGGGAGGGGCTGCAGCTCACTCCACCCCTCCCCTTTCTGCGTGGCAGCCGAGTGCCATGTGCCGCTCTTGCGCGCAGCTCGAGTGACGGAGGCGCGGCTGCGCAGAAAGCGAAGTGCCTGAAGACTGCGGCGCGATGCGTGACGGCGGTGGAATTACCGGCGACAGCCTACAAGTGTCGCTGGATTGCTGGAATCGCCCGCAGCACGGAAGCAAGTCACTCGACCATCTCATCTCACAGATTTCCACGCCCACCCGCCTTTGAATATTCGTCGCTTTCTGGCTGGCGGAGCTCGGCACTTCCGACACGGGAAGTGACCTAGATGCTGCGAATTCACGGGGAATTGTTTTCGGGTAACTGCCGCCGTGGTTCGTCAACCTAACTTGAACGTGTTTGCTAACCACTGATTTGTAATCTCTTCAATTACAGGCAGTTATAGTAAGTCACGAGGGCATGTTGGGTAGGATAACATTTCAACTTGAAGCATGCAATCAGAACTTGAGCACATTTTTCAAACGTCCAGTAAATCACGAGAGCGGTTTCTCGATCTACTAATGGTTACGCTGCTCTCGAACAGCGTAAGCTGCTGTAGTCAGGCGAAAACTCGCCAACAACATTCATAACTAAAAGCACAAAGAAGTTATAAACTGTATGCACATTGTTCAAATATTGAAGGAAGAAGAACGAAACTAATATTATTTATATTATAAATAAAGTAACTTGTAAAAACACTATGCCGAGGACGTCGCGTTCTTCAAAATAGTTTCGCATGTGGAAATCGTGCCGGACGATGCCGTTGATTGGCGTGTTTTTTTCGAGGATCTTCCATTTCCCTGCCCCTTCATTCCGGTGCTACTCCATACTCACCTCATATCACCCCTCACCAGCGCTAATTACCTCGATGTTAAGCGCTGACCAAAATATCTCACTCACTCAAGCACTCATTCAAAATATTTATGAAATTTATAATATACGTAGGCTTTAGTTGGATTCCAGCTGTCTTGATTCCCTGACTTGATTGCAGGCTTTTAGACGTAACCTGGTGATCTGATTAAACCTAACTTACTCCAGATCGTTACTTTGTAACCACCTTATGGATTAAACTTTAACTCCAATATGGCAACATATGCTACCAGAAAATCTCTGTAGGAATGACCATCCAGCAAGATATAGCAAACGTTCGGGAGGATCCAGGTTCTATTACCGATCCCATTATATTTATACGTGAAAAATACAACGCGTAGCATAAAATAACATCGCAGATGACGCAGCAGTGACTAAGAGTATGCAACTGTAGGTACGTAAGTGTACAGCAAGTTGCATATCCCTGGGCGAACATGTACGAAAGTTCTTATAGTTGCATTGCAATAAGCATTTTTTTTTGTGTGTGTGTGTGTGTGTGTGTGTGATCAAGGAGTCCCAGCCGTTTTTAGACTATTTTGTGCTTCATACATCTTATAAACGTTTTGTTCGGCACCCTTCCTACCTTCCATCACCCTACGGCACCTTCACTACAGAGACAGTTTGAACTCCCTTGTTCTTCATTTTGGTCTCCATGCTCAGTAGTGCACATCCCCAAAAGAGATTTGATAACATATAGTTACTGCCTACTAACATGCTTGAACTTTTTGTGTTTTCTATAGATGATTGTCTGTTGGCTGAGAAGTGCAAAACTTAATTCTGTCAGTCCTAGGCCTCCCTCTGTCCCTTATCATATCGCAGTGTAAGATGTCACACAGTCTTCTGAGGTACTAAAGGGCAGACAAGTAAGGCTCACACACACACACACACACACACATATATATATATATACATATATATACATATATATATACATATATATATATATAAGGTTTTCAATCCCCTTTTATTAATATAGATTTTTGCTCATTCTGAAAAACGTGTTGAAAAAAAATAGTAAGGATGGGGGTGAGGTACTTGTTGTTTTAAGTCTAAGTGTCAAGTACAAATGTTTCTGTAGTAAAACACGAGTATAATACAGGAATGAAGATAATACTCCAATATTCTTAAATTAAATGATTATGTTTCTGCTAAATTATTAAATCTGTTTGAATTCCCGTGTGACTTTACTTTTCCAGCTGTATAAAACTCATGTTTGTTTTTTGGTTAAGATACTAAACATATTTGATAGCTTCATCGGTTTCACCTTTATCGCCACCTTTCTTAGGTACTTCAAACACGCCGACTACATGCATTAACTAAGACGGAGCATCAAACTGCCACTTACTTTCCTAATGGAAACCAATCTGTTCATAAACTAGCGAACTAAATTGTTGTGGTACCACTTTGGCTGGGAACGGTAAACAAACTCAGATAACATTTCTTCACCGCCTCGACTACCGCAACGGATTGGAAATAGAAGGAGAACCGACCACATCAAGAATACGTTTCTCTTTCCGCTCGTCATCTTTGAGGTTTATACCGCGTGCTAAGCTCTGAGATATAAAACGCTAGATAACGAGTGAAGGAGAAAGCGAGCGTTGGTTTAAGTGAAATTCTTGGTCGTGAGAATACAATCAGAAGGATCCAGGAAGCCATTGTCGGTTACTGTGCGTGTGGCCGTTGAGGGAAACTGTGCTTTACTGCGGCACTGTTGCCAGTTCCTCGCGGGGATTTGTATTTAGTTTTAAAAGCGTTCAAGAACTAAAAAATATGATTTTACAATAAATCGAAATATATTAAATTTGTTGACGTCGCTGGTGACTGCATTTTCCTCATACGACAAACCCACAACGGAATACTAAAGTCAAAATTGGCACGTTAAGGCAGAATGAACACAAATAAAACCAACAGACTTGCTGAAATTAAATAATTTGCTCTGAAATTTAATGTCACTGGCTTCATTCTAAATGACAAAAAAAAAACATTAAACAATACAAAAGTAGGTTATTTTATGTTGCACAACGTTTAACAGGTAGCAGCCTATGACGTCTAATGCCAGTGAATATTATTTAAGTTCAGTAAATGTATTGGTTTTCGATGGGTGTACGCTGTCGTAAAATGCAAATTTTGAGTTTGATATGCTTGTATGATAAATTCACGGATTGTAAAAATTTCCCACGGGAGGATAATGTAGTGACCGGTAACGTCTACAGAACTAGTATTATTTTGGCTTAAAAATATAGCATGTTCTGTCTGGAGATGGCATGTTGCGACGCACCTGAAGACATATATACACACACCGATTTTATTTTACGTACGTCACCGTTTCGACAAAAACATCGATGTTAACATTAGACTTTACTTTGAGACTGTATTTTAGTTTAGTAACAATAGATATAAAAGAGAGGTAAGGTAAGGTAAGATAAGAGGGCGTTACGTCTCGTAAACAGCGAGGCCATTAGAGACGGTAACACACAACTTGGTACAATGACGGGAGCTGGGAGAGGAGTCGGCCATGGCCCAGTAATCATTGGGGCTATTTCGGAAAGCTATGGAAAACCGAAATCAAGATGGCCGGAGCCGGGGAGCGAACCCAGTTTGTCGTGAATGCGATAATAACGTGTTACCCGGTCGATACCTCGCTCTGTCTATAAAATAGAGAACGTGAAACAAATTTACATATAACTCAGCAAACGATCATTAAATAGCACAGTCGGCGCAGCAATGCTTTGAGATGCTTACTCCATGTGGTGGCATCCATTGAACACGTACCATCAATATTGTTTATAATACATATCAGCGGCCAAAGCCACCCATTGTTTCGTACGGACATGATAAACTCTGTGTTCACTATGGCAGCGCCGGTCAGAAACTGGACTGTTTCGCAAAATAAGGTGGTCTTCATTTCATGTATTCACATCTTGCTTATAAGTATACGCTATGCTTTGTATGACCATATGCTTGGTGTACGTCAGGCAACTTAAAAAATATATATTACAGAAATTGAACACTTGTATACAGTGTCTAAGCGGTAAATTCATACATGGAATAAGTTTTCAGAATTTTTGTGTATTTATTTTGATCAAATTTCGTGTTAATTTCTTTCGTTACTCTATGCTATTAAACTGAAATATCGTAGTAGATTTTTAAACATCTTGCCATTTTATTATCTTAGCTTATTGTATAGCCGATCACGCTGTACTAGAATCTGTAGGATTGCTTGTCACTTTCTGTCACTGTACTGTGTTCCAAAACAATAAACGCAGGTACCACAAATGTAAGCATCAAAATAATAAGAATCCATTTTTATATATGTGAATGTTCACGTCGGCTTTAATTCATGCAATTTTCAGTGTTAGGGTAAAAAACTCTTTTCTGACCGTAAAATAAATTAAATTACAAGAGACAGTTAATCATTTTATTTTCTTTATTTTAATAAAACAATTTTACACAAGTAAGACATGTAGACGAATTCAACAAATAAATTAGATTTTAATAACTCTTCAACTTCAAACAAGAATCTAGAAATTCAATTAAAATTCCAGTAAATTATGACTTCAAAGCAAATTTGAGGGGAAACAAAATAAAACTGTATTTCAGTTTGACTAAAATATGATTGAAAAATGGTGACATTTAGTTCACTTTTATGTCGATTGCTAGCAGTGCAGGTTTGAAGTTTTTGAGAAAATTGAGATTTTTAATTGATTTTGATCGAATTTTGTGGTAACAGAAGAGTAATTTCGGCAGATTTATGAGAAACCGGCTAGTTTGTCGGATTCCTCTTATACAGAATGTTAACGAAAGTATGTCACAAACTTTGCGAGATTGTTTCCTGTAAGAAAAACAGGTATAGTTGTATAATGCAAGTTTTTGGCTGGCGCAAATCTATAGGAAGAAATTCGTGATTGAAAACCAACACTTGTAAAAATAACCACAGGTAAGGATGAATAAATAATGAACTTCCTAGTGAGATTTAACAAGATATGCAATCTGTGAAAAAAAAAAAATTTCGAATACCTTTCACCTTCAGTAGAATGGAATTGGTCAAGATTTTTTGGCACATAATTTTTTGTTTTTTAAATGACAGTTTGTAGCAGGAGGCCAAAATGAGCAAAAAAGTCATCATGTTGAATCACCCTCCCTCAAGTAAACCATTCTCAAGAAAAATGACGCAGAAGATGTGAAGCCTAGCTGGTAGGCAACACGTGATACACAGGCGGTTTGAGCAACCCCACTATCTACTGAAATGGAAATGTATTTAAAACCATTTTTTCATATATTAAGGATCTTGTTATTGTTCATAAGCACCTGTAAATCCATTATTTGTTCCTCCTCACTTTTTAATTGTAACAAATGTTGGTTTTCAATGTCAATTTGCAGGTTTATGCCTACCAAGAACTTCCATTATGTAACTTTACCTAAATTTTTTATCAAGAAATTTTTCCACAAAGTTTGTTACCTAATTTCACTAATATCCTGTATACACTACTTACATACGAAGCCCTTAAAATTTTACTGTACGATAAACACTACTTTTACAAACAACGTATTTTGATGGTTTGCGTCGTATGGTGAAGATCCAAACACCCTTCGTCCTCTAAGTTTTCATTGCTCCGAATAGAAGGCATGAAACTTTGGTTCAGTTTTAATATGAAAATTAAATAAATATAATTTTCTTATGAATTGCAAATCTGGTGCTAGGCTAACGCGTACTTCCAGTGTAAATTCTTGTGCGTAATAATTACAATTTTTAAATTCAAATTTTTCTCACGAAATACAAATAGACATACATCCATCCATACATGCAAGCACTGTATACGTAACTATTTTGCACAAGAACAGTTTGTATTGTTTCGTTTTTCAAATGTTTCTTCAATTTTAATTTTAGTCTATTTTTTCAACTTAAATCTCTAGCCATAAAGCCCTAGCAACTGTAAAAAAAATTGATCTCAACTGTCGAACGCCTTGAATGTTCCCATGCCCAACACGACAGCAACAGTCGTACCACAAACCGGGCTACAAATGAATAAGCAACGATATACACCTTCGAAAATACAGATTAATTTCATAATTTTACAAGTAAGAACAGATTTATTTATCAACTGTCTATGCTTTTCTAACTTTGAGGGATATTTCGATTTTGAATAAAGCTGTTTTATAAATTGTTTGATACTTGCATTATTTTTCAGTGAAAATTAATTGCAAAAATTAGAAGACTTCAATCCTGGTGATTAAAACGTGTAATATATTCTTTGTGTACCAATAAAAATTCACAGACTTTACTAATGATCCTAATGAGTTAAAACTTATTTCTTAAAGAAATGAAAATTGCTGTTAGCTGCGGATATATCGGTTACCCCTTAAATAATACATGAAATAAATTGTCTTTAATAAGTTTTATGTTGACCGTTAAAGTTATTAGACAATAAAATGCTAAGATAGCTTTTACATTTCTTGTTGTAGCAGCCGCTAGTATTGTCGACCAGACGGATTTTTTTAAGCAAACGACTTCACACATCGTAGACATATCTGTTCAATTTTTCATCCCCGTCAGTCGCAGAGATTCAATAAACTGCTGACTGGGGCGACATAAACACTCTGCGGTAATTTTCTTGTCCGCCGGTATATCATTTATCTCCCGAGTGGGCGGACGTGTGCTTCCAGCGAGAAGCCCTGGTGCGGCCGCCAATAAAGAGACTCAGTTTTATTTTCTTGAGGTCGCATGCGGTCCATGACCTTGAGCGAGAAAGTGGTGGCAAGGACGGGTTCTGGACCAGCTTGTTCTTGCAGCCAGAGTGGAACTACTGCCCTTCAGACTGGCTCCTCTCGCCCGTAGAAAGCCTCTCTGCCCGCACGACTCTCGAAAGCAATCGAGAAACGAGTCCACCAGCTCGTTGCCGTGTTAGCACCAGCGATTTAAGTCTCTGCGACTTGGCAATAAGACATAATAGCACAGAAAAACGTGTAAAAAACTCTTTTTGACACACATATTACGGCAATGAGTACTACTGAATCTTTAGGCGACTACATAGAAGAAAATTTTCAACGGAAGGAAAAAAGTGTGCTTTTGTGAGACGCAAATCCAGTTATAGAAAACATACATTTATGGTGGATATAAATATTTTGTCTATGAAAAGTTGAGTTGTATGGTTATTTAAAAATACTTGTAACATAGCATTTTGTCCAGTGTTACCGATGAGTATAAATTTCAACTTATTTGTCAATTAACTTGGGTAATTACTGTCCTATGACCATAGTTACCACGTTCCAGGAAGAATGTAAGTTTTAATCGTCTATGTTTTGAATGTATAAGTATTGTGCTTTTGGAACTTTAATGACTTCTACAGCTTTTATATATATGCTAGAAATATTTTGTTTTGTACCGCGAATTACAACCTGATCTGATCATATAAGCGAACAAACCCGTGGTCACGGTCGTAGAAGTACCAGGGAAGTATTGACTGGAATTGGTATTGCGACGTTAAAACAAGAGAAGTAGTTTGTTGAAGAACGATTGAGAAAATTTTATGGAAAATAAGAACGTTCCCGTCGATGGTTCCGAACAGACGTGTAGTCAAGAAGACCTGAGGATTTCTTCGACGAGACGCTAAATTGTTTCTACGCGTCGTCAGAGAGGTCTCATTTTGCTTCTACGACTGCGCTACCTGAAGAAATACATTTGACATTATCCACGATGGAAACGCCGAATAATGATATTCAAGGGAATTATAAAGAAGTGGTTCAGGCCATTCCATAGTCCACTTCGTGTTCGTTGCTGTCCTGGGTCTCCGAGGTCTTCAGTTCGACGGATCCACCATTCGATGAACCAGGGGAACGAGAGCTTCATCCGAGGACGAAGAGGTCGCGATCGTCTTACGAGAACCACGAGGACGTGGTCGCCATCCAAGGACGTGAAGGACATGGTCAAATAAGTAATGAGGGATGATCTAGAGACAACTGTCCCGACCTACTACAATCCAAAAGTACGCAGTCGTGTCAAGTTTAGTTCTTCGTCAAAAAAAAAAATCTAGAAAATTTTCGATAAATTCCCGAAAAATTAGTTCATTATGCCGAACAGTTTAATAATTATTTTTATATCTCAACGGGTGTAATTTACTTCAAAATGAACTAAAACCTAAGATCGACACCGAGATTTCTTAACCTGAGCTAGCAAAGTATTTAAGGAAGTTTATAAGCTGTTCTCGAAACAAACGGGATTTTGAAACGTCTAGATCTCAGAAAATTACGTAGAACCGGGTTTGTAAGTTAAATGATGGTCAGGTTCGTACCAAAATTAATCACCTTGGTCACAGTAAAAACACATCATCTGAAATACAATACACTATCATAATTTCTGCTTATTTTATTATCTAGTAACCTATTAACTAGTAACTATTGTGTAAATTCTGTTTGAATATATTTCTCATGACCTTTACAGGCGTTTCGTTTCCATTTGGTCAGTAGCTTTAGTAATAGAAATACTGGTTGGTTTTCCAATTTGTCTCATCCTTTAATAAAGTGAAAGAAAAGTTTCACATGCTCTTAATTAATATATAACACAAATGTACATAATGTGGTAATATAATATAATGTAATATAAAATAATAAGTAATGGTCGTTCCTTGACGAAATGTAATATATATATATATATATATATATATATATAATTATATATGTATATACATATATGACATATACATATATATATTTACATTTTGTTCCTTGACTGCGGAACTGGTGAGGTGAAGTCCAATCACCCACACTACTTTATAGATATTAGGCACGGTTCCAGAGCGATCTGGTAGTCTTCGACGCGGGCAGTTGGTAGTGGGCAGTTTCCTGGTGGTCATGGTTGTCCGTGCACATTGGCAACACTGCCTGCATCAGCCCATTGTGCGAGACGGTGCGGCGCGCATGCCTGCCTGCTTGGTCGCGGATTGTCACTTCCGCCTAATTCCGCACTTGTTCGCTTCCGCCATTCGCCGTACACGAGTTGCGTTTATTGTTTTTTGTTTAACGAAACGACTTAGCATACATTACGTATGAATAAAAAAAAATCACACACATCAAACTATGCCCATTCAAGTTGGACAACCGTTGTCCTGGCACGCCTTTGACTACTGCAAGTCAGTAACAAACGAGGAAATATTTCACTGAGATATCAGTCACTACCCGCTTGTACGGTTAGAAGTAAAATGATAATCAACTGTGGCCAGTGCTTGTATAGGACTTAGAAATCTACACTGCTTCTATATGAATCTGTGAAATCACACACCTTTAATTATTGCTAAAGCCGCAGACATTTAGGAACATATTAAGCGGTGACGGTGCCATATCAGTGTTTATAAATTTGTAGCGGAGTTCATACAAGTTTCGTATTAACAGGATGTGGTACACAACTCAACGCTAAAAGCATTTATCTATACATGTAGGTTTCTTGAAGCCAATTTGTGAAAATTAAACAATAGCAATCCTAGACAATAGTTTCAGCCAACGATTTAAACTACATTTTTTCCAGTGTTACGAACTTCTAAGGCACAATCTCTGACGCCGGAACCTCGTGCATTTAACTGCGGCGCAAGAGATCACGCGTAACGAATTAGCAATTTTGGATAAATATTTACTCATAAAGTTGGAAAATATCATTACCCAGGATTATCATTGAGTATTTTATCCATATTGGTTTCGAAAAAAGCGTAGAAATCAATTGATGTTTTCAGCGTTTATTTATCTACTACGCACTCTTAATCCAGATACTAAATTTTGAGATAGTATATTTGTTAGAAAATGCTGTTTTAGTATTTTTTAAAGGATAGTCAATCTGTCTAGCAGTTTTCGAAACGTGGCATATAATCTTTATTTAGTCATGTCACACTGTTTTAAAAAAATAGCTGACCCAATATAATAAACCTTTCTCATATCTAATTCTGAATAATTAGCTGTCAAAATGTAAAATGTTGCTACTGTTTTTCAAGAAGTTCTCGAAATATGACAAAAGACCTTTATTTATTAATGTAATTCCATTTTTTAAAATAGCTGACATACGACAATAAAACCATACTTAAATCCAAGTTTGGATAATGAACTATCAAATTCTACAATTTGGGTAAAAGCGGTCCAGTAGTTCTCAAAATGACATAAAATATTTGTTTATTTATGTAAAGCTCTACAGTCAAACCTCTTTAATACAAACCTGAAGGGACCAAAATTTTGGCTGTTTGTAATAATGAGGTTTGTATTAACAGTTGATCACTATAACCTTAAAAGGTTTCGAAAATTTTGGTCACTCTGTTTATCCCACAAATCAAAACGTTTTTTTTTTCTTCACCACGATGACTTCCGTTTACTTGAGAACTTGATATTGCATGGTTTAATGCATAAACAAAATTTTTATTAAACATTAAAGTAATTGTTACATTTCTTGTCCCATTCCAAGGGGAAAAAATTACTTTGTACTAATGATACCTTTGTATTAACAGGGTCTGTATTAACGAGGTTCTACTTATTACGTATCTACAATAATGTATCACACTCAAATCAAAGCTTGTGTGATACATTTTGAAAATATAAAATTAGGGTTCAATGTAAGTTAATTTTTTTTTTGTATTCAACTCGAGCTTCTTCCATAATGGCGGACATACAAAAATATACTCTCTTACATATAATGATTACTTAATAAGCTACAAAAATTTTAAATTGGTTTGAAGCAGGGTCATGGTTCCCCAGATACGATATAGCCCCAACATTTTTCAAAAGGCCACCAATTTATACCCCCGATGCAGGAAAAGGGGTGTGACATGTCTGTCTGTGTATCTGTGTGTATGTGGCATTGTAGCTCCTAAACGAATGAACCGATTTTGATTTTTTTTTTTTTTTCGTTCGAAAGGTGACTTGATCGAGAGTGTTCTTAGCTGTGATCCAAGGAAATATGTTCAGCCGTTTAAAGATCATCAGCTCTTTTCTATTTTTTTAAAGTGAATGTGAGCTATTCTACTGGTCTGATCGATTTGAAATTTAGTATGCTGTTAGTTGTGTATGTGGTTTTTTAAATTTTAATTTTAGTCTTTACTTGTAAAAATACACACTAGGCACGAGCAAAATACACGAAAGTCAGGTTACCTTACCAATGACTATTATTTGTACCGAGTTTGACGAAATTCGGCACACGGGTTCGAATGCCACTGGTTAAGGACATACATACAGATGCCAAACAGACATACAGACAGATACCAAACAGGCATACTGACAGACGTACAGGAATATGATGTATACAGAATGTTCAAAAATTCAATGCCCAACGTAATAGGAAAGATGAAGGAGACATACATATTTCGCCAGATAACCATGTGTCGTAAACAAATAGTTCAGGAGTAGTTAATATTCAGGGGTATCGGGTGTGATTGAAAAGACACCAATGGTAATTTTTATGGTACTTAATTTTTTTTATCAATGTTACCATAAATGTTCAAAATGAGCTCTGCACGGAGGTTAATGCTGCTGATTTTAAATGTTTATTGTGACATTGCTCAGTAAATAAAGTACCTTAAACAATTACCGTCGTCGTCTTTTGAATCACACCCGATACCCCTGAATACCCATTACTCAAAAACTAGTTATTTCCGACACATGATGGTTATTTGGCAAAATTTATGTGTATTTGTCTCCTTCATCTTCCCTACCAATTTGGGCATTGGATTATTGAACACGCTGTAGCCAAATACATGTATGAAAATTCATAGATTCATATGCCATGCAGACACGCGATTTCATAATCCTACCATTTCTTTAAAAAATTATACTAAAATTAAGGTAGGTAGATAAAGCCTATAAATCAGATTTCCCTCGTCAAATTCTGCAACTATGATAGTTTACTGCACGTTTCGCATAAGTAACGTCGAACTGATGTAGTCGGTGTGAAATGTCGATGTTGAATATAATAAATACCGTAAACCGGGGTTACTTTGACCTTGCGGGGTAACTTTGACCACTCAAAATTTTGGTTTTTGTATTGTTCAGTGACGAAAGTTTCAAACAGTAGTTTTAAGGATAAATGGAATTATTTAAAATGCTCGACTTAGATTATCTGTTTATTTACCAGAAAACCCGAAAATCAATATGTTGAATGGTCAAAGTAACCCCGAAAATAGTCAAAGTAACCCCGGTTTACGGTAATGAAAATGCATTCAAAAAGGCCAACAAACAAGTAAACGACGCCTGTTGTTCAGACGTGACGTTCACACGGATACGTCCTGTATCAGCGCCGCCTGCCCTTGGTTGGTTCTGCGGCGACAGGAAGTGGGTCGGCCTTCTGCGCGAGAGAGCCGAGCCCACGGCGAGGGAAACGGAAGTGGCCGACAACAATACAACACTTCTTGAGACTCCCATAAAACATACACACACGCCAACCACTTCAGTGAATGTGTTTTCAAAATACTAGGTCGTTGTACGTGTTCGCAACCAGTCTACACGTGGAAGGAAGTATACTCCACACTCCATGTTAGAGTTGATGGAAAAAGAATAGTGTTTCTCGTTTGTATACTCTTTTATTTGTTATATGTTTTCGAAGTTATTGCCGCCATCGTTAATGTTTTCAACGTAAATTTTAGTACCTTCGATACTTCGTATGGAATTTTAAATGTTTATTCATCAGTGATAACTTGTAGCCAACCGTTTGACTAAACAGGTACCAAAAATTTAAAATTCAACTACAAACTCATATTATGATTACAAAAAAAAGCCAAGTACATTAAATGGAAACAATATTTTTTCCCCAAGTAAATTCCTGGTTTTGAAAGTTATCGTAGGATGCAAAAGTCGACGGGAATATCCAAAAAGGGGAAATCGATTAACACCACCCCCTCCCCCAGACGCTAAGTGCAAAAAACTGCTGGTTTTATTCAGAATGCAGCAACTAGATTAGGTATTAGACAATTATAGCCCTAACTTTTTTTGTTAAGTAGACTGCAGTTCAATTCTGTGAGAGCTCAATACTATTTTATTTCTTATGAAAGTAGCTTAACAATAGTTAAATGGTTTCTGGGGTTAAATTATATTACAAGAATGTTATTTCATGTTAAAAAAATTGTGTTGGTGAAAATAGCCTACGTCAATGCCAGTGAATGTTGCTGAGTCGCAGAAAACCCACACTAACATAAAAGAACTAAGTACGAGCAAATGAGCAAAATATGAAAAAGAAAACACCAAGGAAGAAAAATTTTTAAACATACATTCATTTACAATTAAAAACAGGAAATAACCAGCATAACTGATAAGCCTATTTTCCTCAAAGTGGGTGCAAATTAACCGTGAAAGTTAACATCGTTTACATAATATAGTAATATTAAATGATAATATTGATTTAGACGTATGATACACGATATACAGTATACTAAATGTAAGTCAGCTTGAAAAGTAATATGTGAGTAACCAGTTTAATAAATTGAAGAAACATTTTTCTGAGATGTATTTCTGTCATCAAGATAAAAAATAGCCACCGTTTTCAAAATACTACAGATATATGAACGAAATATACAAAAGACAAGTAATGTGTGTATGCAGTATATGTGTACCAAGCTAGATGAAATTATGAAAAATATTTCCTAAGATATAGGATAAAATGCTAAAAAAATATGTGGCCACCATTTTGAAAATACAAACACATGATAAACGAAATACACAACACTCAAGTCAGTTTTGCATGTAGTATATATATATATATATATATATATATATATATATATATATATGTGTGTGTGTGTGTGTGTGTATGTATATATACCAAGTTTGGTGAAATCTGAACTATATTTCCTAAGATATGTGATACTATGTTAAAAATATGAATAGTGGCCGCCATTTTGAAAATATGCGCACAGAATGAACGAATTTCACAAAAGTCAAGTCAAATTAATATGTAGTATGTATGTACCGAGTTTGATGAAATTCTAAAGTACGATTACTTAGATATTTAGCTTGATCGAAAAATGTTAAAATGGCTGTCATTTTGAAAATCTGAACATGGTGTAAAAGAAATATATAAAAGTCAAGTCAGATTACAAAGTACTATATGTGAGCTAAGTTTGATGAAATTCGGTTCTTTGGTTCAAAAGTTTTTAGGGACACACACACACACACACAGACAGACAGAAAGGTGATCTCATAAGCCTACTTTTTCCTTCGGAAAGTAGGCTAAAAAATTACCACGCGAAAACAACGATGATAGCCACAAGTATCACCATAGCCTACCACATGCCGCATTTGGTTTAATGTAGTTTCATTGGATGGGCCACTAGGCTCTCTATCATCCACAAGGCCTCGGATAAGGTCCTTGTGAGGCACACAGACGAGATCAGAGAACATTTTGCCAGCGGTTTGTGCACTCGCCTCCCACCAACGCCATCCGGATTGTTTTCCAGAGGGTTCGACAAGGATTACAGCATATGGGAATCGTGTTGGACGATGTCGTTGATCTGCAGATTTTCTCGGGGATCTCCCCTTTTCCCGCTCCATCATTCCGACGCTGCTTTGTACTCGCCTCATATCACACCTCACCAGCGCAAAACCTTCTACAGTACAGTAAAGGCTTGGTATGATACAACCGTTTGATGTTTCCTTTGAACGTGTCCTGTGTCTGCATCCGCTGTACCCTTGCGATGGCATCTTCAGGGAAAACAATTTTGAACTAGTGTAACTAAGGACGGATGTAGGAGGGGAGGACATCCGTCCCCGGGCGCCAATTTAGAGGGGGCGCCGGATTGCCAAATTTTACCAATTTCGCTTTAGTTCAAAGGTTACATATTAAAAAAAGGGTACAGGCGCAAAGCTTCCCCCTATACCCGGGAAAAATTATTCTTGGACCCACTGATATACTGTAGGTCGTTCGGGATAAAGTGAGAACTGAAAATTTATCCTTTGAAAAATATCACTAGCAGTTACTGTATATAATCCTACATTAACTCTAGTTTCCTTACTGACTGGTTGGCAGCAAAATAACGCAATATTGTTCCATGTAGCTTCCTATTTAAATACAACCATACTGAAACAAACGTATCCGAAATCGACTCAACTGTATTTTATCTAAGTAATAAACTTTAGTTATCTAACTGTATAGATTCCTACGGACTGCACAATTTATCTTTACACGCACAAATATCAAGTGGTGTGTCCAGAGAGATTAGACATTTCCCGTCGTTTGGCGTTACGGCCGAAAAAGTCGAATTGGCTAAAATGAAATTTAAGCAGGGCTGTTTTGAGTGCTCACTTGATCCCGAACAGCCTATATAAATATTTCTATACAATGGGCACTGTTCGTTTGTACTTCGCAGCGAGTGGTGCAATTATCAACTTGTGTAAGATAAAAATCCTTAGGAGTGATGCAACAAACATCCCAGTGTGTTAAACATTGCGGGTATTAAGGAGAGAAAAGAGACATACAAATAGGCATGTCTTACCATAAATTGCTCTGAAATATGAAAATCTATAACGGAATTTTTATGTGATCATCTACGCGGTAAACTTATGAACGGTGAGAGGTTAAAAACGGCCGATATTAATTTTGTGTGAAAACTGACTCCTGGCTATATTAAAGTGTGTGTCATCTACATTTACTTTGTCTTCGTCAGGTTTATATTCCTTGGTGCTTTCGTTTTTTTTTTTTTTTTTTGTCAGCTTATAAATTAAAATAGTTTTTGTCATAATGCACCTGTGCAGAGAGTCAGCCATTGTGGCGCCGCACCCAAGTATCTTAGGAACGCGCAGTGTGTGTTGTAATTATAATGTGTTTATCAAGTATAATGGTCGAGGGCTTGCTCGCTCAGAGCTAATCATGTTAATTACAGGTCGAAGAACCTTGGGTGGTTCATTTTGGAGACACACGCGCCTGTAACAATTTATTTTTAATATATATCTAAGCCACGGTCGTAGAAGAACAGGTCTGGACACTCGCCTGGAAACTTGACCCCCTTGTTGTTTGGCTGTAGTTCAACAAGTTACCGAGAATATTGTGTTTTATTGGCGCTGATGTTACGGCGGTCGGACTAAACTCCGCCCACTTCCTTTCCGTTAAGATAAACAATTTATCAAAACGTATTTTTTATCAATTTATGAAATACTTTCTTCGCTCCCAAATTTAAGAAAAGGTTCCCGCAATCTTTATTTACTTTATAAATTTAACAATGGAAAAAAGTTGGTGGAGTTTGAGTCCGACCGCCCGGAAAACAGCGCCAAAAAGTACGACATTCTCGGTAACTTGACGAACTACAGCCAAACAACAAGGGGGTCAAGCAAAATACATTGTTAGATAGGCGAGTGTCCAGACCTGTTCTTCTACGACCGTGATCTAAGCATATTAAGGGTAGAGCATAAACATACAAAATATTTAAATTTTGCTGGTTTACCAACATACCCTTGGTCTAAAAGAATTATTCGTCCATAACATACGTTTTGAATTTCTGGAAATTAAGCCAATATTTTTTAATAAAATTTGGTCGAACATTGTACGCGTATTTATTTCTCATTAATGTATTTAATACACGTAAATGCGTTACTGAAAATCCACATTTATTTAGAACTTAACTGTAGGATTTTTCACTCCATGTTTACATTTTTTAATGTAAAAACCTAAATCACGGCCAGAGTCGGGAATGGAACCCAAGTCCTCCCGAATACGAGTTAACGTGTTACCATTACGTCAGCCTTGTTAGATGTGACGAATTTAAATTATATTTTTACGAATGGTCTAGTTAAAGAACAACTAATGGATACTTTGAGAAAAGGCAGTTTTTCTTTACGATTACTTTAATTATGACTGTATGAACCCTTTAAATATGTTAAAGATTAAAACTATTGAAGCCCAAGTACCAATGTAGTTGCACTTCAATTTTTTCTGTATTCTATTATATTCGAATTCCAGCCTTCATGAAGCAACTGGTTGAATCGCCAGAATACATGTGTGAGGTCCTGGGTTCGAACATTGATTACAGTTGACATATAGATGTAGTTATAAAAGGTGTAACTTTAGTTTGTGTTTATATCAGCATGCCGGAACAGACAGAGTTTAAAAGAAAACTACAAAAAAAAAAACACACCAATTTGACTGTATTTACTGACGTTCAGTAAGAGGATTCTTTGGGTTTGGAATTATTTTTAACAAAGGCAAGTATGTGTTACCACTGTAGCCATTATTTTCTGTGTAATGAGAATGGCTGTACTTGCTGGAATGTTTCCTTGAAGGGAAGTCTTGCAGAGTAGAGTGAGTGCGCAATAAGTACTTCCGGACACTTTCTCGGCGACACTCAGCAATATTCGTCCCTAGGACGTGAGGTTTGGTAAAAAGGGGTAAGTGGTAGGAGGAGGAAGACTGGCCGCACGACCGAAAGAGAGGCAGTGTCCAAGGCGGGCCGCAGCCACTTTTACCCGGAGCGCTGGTCCTTTCACTGATGCTGCGACCCTCTCGAAGATGCTGTTGGGGAGGGGGGAGGAGAGGGACAGGCCCCGCGAAGGTGAAAGGGACGGCGGAGGGATGAGTGGGTCAGCTCGCGATGTGAAATAAAACACTCGCGCGCACACATTCACAATGGCCTCTCGCCTGGCGGGGCGGGAGCTTTCTCGTCAAGAGAGTGAGAGTTGCCTTGCTGCAAGAATCTCTGTCCATGTCCACTCATGAGAGCAGACCGCTAATAAACCGTCTGCCTTGACTGTCCCCCGGGGGGCTGATCCCTATAGAACGCGAATGCAGGGCACGCGTGCACGACTTTCGACCTCGACAGTACCTCTCGACCACCTTAACTAGCACGGCCTCCCAATCAGAACTTCACCCCAGGACGACTACACTAATACTCTCCCGAGTACAATTTGTATCCGCTGTACGAGCCTCGAGCTAGGTGTGTCGATTTACAACGCCACAACAGGCTCGCGTACCAATTAATAATGCCTCTGCACTCATACAGTGTAAAAAAAAACCTTGCAAAATAGTAATGGAAGTTTTTAACCCATACACAGCACGGGATGTTGGCCTTACTTTAACTTGTAAATAGTGCAAATTATCTGCATTGTTACTATGTTAGTCTGGTAACGTCAGTATACGTTTGACTGCTTCCTATATATATATATATATATATATATATATATATATATATATATATATATATATATATATACATACATACATCATCACTAACAAAGACACCCCGTAGAGTCACACAATTCGAAGGCAGCACTCATGAACGTGGGTAGAACCTCATACACACACAGGGTGTTAATGAATGACGTTTAACACAACCTGTAGCGAGATAGCCGACACTGAGACAAGAAATTTAATATAAGACGCTTGGGGTCACAATATTGGGAAATGTTTTGTGCCAACATACCCTTGAAAACACTGTAGTTTCTTACGACGTGTATTGGGTGATATACGTCTGACGCAACGTAACTGTCTTCAGACCAATAACAGGCATCAAATATTACAATAACGGAATTTTATAGGCTCAGTCAAATAGCACAACAGCTCCACGTACGAGTAAAAGCCAGCAATATTCTGGTAAGCTGAACGTGCACTGGAACCCAGCAAACAGTCAAGTTTTCCCGCGATAAACCATCATCTCTAACTCTTATTCATCGGTGTGCTAAATTTACTATAACTAGGACCTGAAAAATTCGCTATTTAAGCTAGAATAAAACAAATGTAAGTTCGTGTCACATCCGCAATTAGCACTTGACTTATTCGACACCCTTTGGAGTATGCAGAGCCAATCATAAAGAAGCAACTGAATGTAGACCCAAACATGTTGGCTACAATGTGTCAACAAGTAGCCAATGGAAACCTGCTGTCTGCTTGAGTACACAGATATTTTTTTTTCCGGTATATACTCATAACGTTTATTAATTTATTTATATCTGAACAAGTGTAATAATTTAAAATATCCGTAACACCCTCACTTCCTTGCATTTGGGTAAATTCAAGCGATCAGTCAGTTCATCCAAAATATTTGCGTCGGTTAAATTCCAGTGCACTGCTACGCAGCGTGTCTGTTCTTGGATAATATTCTCTTCAGACATTATTAGTCTACAGATCGCCAATATTTATATTCGGTTGCAATCAGATTGTTCATTGACGAATGCAGCCTGATCTGTAAGTCATTACTTAAATACTGTTACCTGAGAAAAAAAAAGAATGACTTATGTCACTGTTCGTTCGACCAGAAACGTCACGATGATTGGCGCTCGCGTTTTGTGTTTCAGAAATTATCTTTTTTTTCCCCCTTGCTGGCATCCGTCCATGAAGGTTGCCAGGACCTGTTTATGTAACAGTCGTTACGACAGGTTTAAAAAAAATCAATATTTCCTGTTCATATCACGCCGTGTTAATTAATGATGCTAATATTTCGGTGGCACTACTGTGTAACACAATAGAAAACTACTGCCGTTTCAAAATCCCAGAACCATTTGCTATCGAAAATATTGCAAGAAAACTCTCGTGGTGTAGTTTTTACATCTTCTCGCCTCGTTGTAACAATCAGGTTTACAACCCTACTCTTTTGTACAACTTCGTGTCATTTTTGAGAATTTTCCTTCTTAAGGCTGATCTGCATTGAAAAATCCATAATTTTATAACTGTACCAAACACTAGCAAACTCTGACACATTACATTATTAGCAACTTCCGACAGGTAAAATATTTTTCCCGTTCCATAGTTTTCGTACAACGGTCATGTCAAAGTAGCGATTTGACAATTGTCGCTACTTACTCAAAGTAGAAACTATTCAAGTGATACGAATGAAATAATTTACAGCGAAAGTAAATGTATTAAGCTACAAATTGGCACCTTTGTAATTTCACGTAAAAATGTTTGTATTTTAATGTACCTGGATTTTTGCATATTATATTTGAGCACTTGTATTATAGGTAGCTACGAAATTTGCCGAAGTTCTTCTTACGTTATTGCTGTGTTCAGACTCTGACTGGACCAATGAGAGCTCTGGATCGCGACAGATGAATGTTTGTGAATCGTCTGTGGACAGCTAAGAAGAGCCAATAAATTGACGTTAATTCATATAAAAATCAACATACTACAGTGTTTTGGAAAATGTGCTAGCACTAAATATTTTTTCTCATTAAGTTTATACTGCCTCTTAAATAATGTGACTTGTGGTGAAAATTAGAATAATGTTGTTTCAGGCGGAAAATTATTCGATAACTTCGAAATAGTGTTACAGTTTTATAGTCTTGTTCGTTCACCGATCAGAAGGCAAATTGACAATCCGGTTTCAGTGCCTTTCTGGGACACGGTTTCACCATTTCGCTATCCAAAACTGGTTAAGTCAAACTGCCGCGTATTTATGTAAACAGTCCCCTGACAACCTTGATAGGCGGATACTAGTAAGAATGAAAGTTATTTATGTATCCGAAAACACGGACTCTGTGCGTAGTATCGTTTATGGTCTAACGAACGACTTTCAAATTACTCCGCAGCTGGTTTTACTCGTCATACAAATGTACACTGAGCATATTTAACCGAGTGATCAACCATTATATTTATGAATTTAGTGTGTCGATATAAAACGTGAGATATTTACGTAATAGTTGTAAACACAGTCTTTCTGTTTCAATGAGTAAATAGTCAAAACACGTACGAAAATCAGACGAGAATTATGAAAATATGTTAACATAAAATGTTTTAACAAAGTAAGCAAATTTAGTTGTAAGGAAATATTATATGAGAAGTACGTAAAATTATAATATGTTGGTCACCAATGAAAATATGAAAACAGCTTTTGAAATTCTGTGGAACGTCTAGCGTCAAAAAATCATTTCTGTGAGTGGATCAGTAAAGCGCTCGAGTGAGCTGTGGGAAAAACTTTTATCATGTATCATGTCTTGCTGGAATAAGTATAATTATTAAAAAAACGTGTGTTCTTTCCTCTTACGTAGAATTTGTTATTTTTCGTTTAAGCCAGTCTAAATACCAGTGGATAGCTCCCTTACGACATATATCGTGTAACTTTTACATTCAATTTTGCGTAGGGAATCAACTGCTGATGTATAAGGCTTGAAGATAGAGAAGGCATATTATCAATGACGATGTAAGTACGGTTCGCAAGTTCCAACTATCCACCTCTTTTCGATATTACTTTCAATGCCATGTATGTGTGAACGTATATTTGCCAATTTATTTGCACTGACAGAAGTAGTACGCATAGTAGGCCTACTCTGTACATTTACAATAGTATTATGTACATCATCTATACTAGTTTGCAAGTCTTGAACTTTAGTTAGCATTGAAGCTGGTGTATCAGAAGATACTTCCTACTCTATCACTATAGGATCTGCATCAGCCGCACGAGCCTAACTGCCACAGGAACTGTTCCTGTACCTTGCCAATACATATTTTCTTCTTGAAAATTATTATAATACTTATCAGGATCATTTGTTGTACTGGGATCACCATAATACTGCATAGTATGTGGACTCAAGTGTTTTAATGTAGTTGTTGAATCCATATTTTCTGCTATCCAACATTTCGTCGTTACTTTAACATACACAGAACAGTTCACAAAATCATTAGGTGCACTTGGATTATTAGAACGAACAGGCATTATTCCTCAATGCAAACTAGGTTGTTGATTGTACGTATCACAAATACCAGCTAAGTAAGTAAAATCATGTGCTTTCTCGATAATTTAACCATATGGTAAATCATTCAAAAATGCATCACCTGGACCAATAGCTGGATATCGCGGCATTTGTATGTCGGTTATCCTACTACCAGCAATGCAATGATTATTTGCAATTTGAGAACGTTGTGTGTTAGCTGCCCAACTACTAAAACCAATATGACCTTTTGTTCCTAACATGCAGGTTTCTTCTTGTTTAGAGCCACCCTGTTTGTAAATAAATTCTCTTTATGGTTCTTATAGTTTATCATATTAAACGTATTCACTATCTAAGAGTGGTGCTAGTAAACGTATACTATGGTTAAGTATGATGGGTACACCGGTACCCTAGTTCAAATAGTAAATACACAGAGGTGCATTATGTTATCATTTAGAGAACTACTAACAGTTATTTCTCTTAAAAATGCCGTTCCTTGGTTTACGCCACAAGAAAATATTTCACCTAATTGCACGAGCATTAACCAAAAGCCACAACCATTCCGTGTCGTGCCGAATGCTGAATTTTCGTGACGCGATCTTTGCATGTTCGTTGGAGTTTTCCTCTCATTTACTGGAAATTATAGTTTATCTGAAACGGAAAGCAATTCCAACGCCTCTACTGAAACAGACACATGTTTCAGAATACCGTGGCTACGACTACCTGAACATCATTAAATTTTTCCTAGATTCACGCTCAGGATTAGAATGCAGCGCACATGTCGTAATTACGATTTGATTATAAAGTAATTCGCCGCAAACTTTAACATTTAAAAAAAAAGCAAGTGTGTTGATCGTTGTACGAACGTGATGAAAAAAAAATAAATAAAATTTAGTGGTAAAACTACAGTAAAGAACGTGTTATAATTTATTTAAAGCAATTTTCCAGTAGAAAGTAGCATGCTCATTCTTGCGAGCAGTAATCTGCACTCGTATGAGCAACGTGATTCACGCAAATGTTAGTGCTTTAATGGGAACTTTGCTGAATCTACGATGCACGTAAAACACAACCTCTCGGATATAGTCGAATTATTTTTGGAAGAACCATCGCGTCGATGCAGTGTAAACAATTTATGTAAAATTAATGTCTAATCTATGTTCACTCTTAGTGGGCACTGTAATGAGACCGTTTTGCTATTAACATATGAAGAGTCAGAGCATGAAAAAAATATTTTGTTTGTATTCAACCTGACAAATATTTTATGCTCGCATTTTGCTGTTACCTCTAAAATATTACGGTCAACAACAAATTATTTTGGGTTTACTACAAAATAATTAGGAAGGAAACACTTGCTATTTTTTTTTTCAGTTCAGGTTTTCATTTACACATCAGCTACATGCATGGATTACATATTATATTTTATTGACTGCATCCGTGTCACGCGTATACTTATCCCTCTGGACAAAGTGCTCCTGTTTCTAGAAGCAGCGACTGTACGACAGACGGGCAAACAGGAAAGCGTGACGAACGTTTGCAACTGATCTGCTGCATTATCTGGTCTGGCGGCCAAGCGATGCATAGTTACACTCTCGGCTTAGCAGTGCAAGCAAGCCTCCTGGCTGTTTACACGAGCTGTCGGGATACGTGCCATGCCATCGTTGCTTTCTGTTGTCTGTTTAACTGGTATGTTAGCTTATGTTGCCTGACTTTGTCGTCTGGCCAACCGGAGGCCTATATTTTGTTATATGGTCAACAACGCTGCCAGTTAATTTTGCTGTAGTTATTTAGTCAGCGTTAAAGTGGAAGACAATCATTATTTTATACAGGGTGGTACAAAAAAGTACGGCCAAACTTTCAGGAAACATTCCACACTCAAAGAAAGAAAGTATGTGATATGGACATGTGTCCGGAAGCGCTTAGTTACCATGGTAGAGCTCAATTCCTTACATCTCGTTAAATGTCATCGTAAATAACATTTCGTACAGACAGTGTTACAATTACCCAATGGAATGTTTCGTTAGAATGTACGTTACTTCCTAGGATCACCGCCAGGTGGACGACGTGACGGAAGGTAATCGTGACTGCATTGCGTCTCTTCAACTCACAGTCCAGATTACCTTCCGTCAAGTGGCCCACCTAGTGGCGAACCTAGGAAGTAAAGTACAATATAAAGAACCAATTCATTCGGTATTTGGGACATTTGCTGTACGAAGTGTTATTTACAATGACATTTAACGAGATGTAAGGAGTTTAGCTTTTTTCAAAGACTAAAACCTGCCTCCGCGACGTTGCTGGTTAGGCGCCGGTCTACGGTGCGAGAGATCCTGGATTCGAAGCACGACTATTCACCCTCATCGGCTTTTAAGACCTCGTTGTTCAAGGTCGTGCAACCCTCTCACTTAAAAGCCAACATTTGTATACTTTTACTTCATGCATACCGCGTAAACTAATAAATGTAATGAAATAAAACAACTCACATTGAAACTATGTTTCGCGGGATATCGCATGAAGTACATGAAAATTCACTTCAAATGTCTTGAATAAAAAAAATTCAATTGGACAAAAATGCCATAAGAAGAAATTTGTATTAGTTAAACATTATTTAGTAAGCCTATAAATAAAAAAAGTTATTTTTGACATTCGGCTTTAATATTGAATTTGAAACAAGAAATGGGACAGTAACCTCAGTAACTTTTAAAACAAACACAAATTCACTCCACTATTTCCCTCACACGAGGTGACGCAAATAGTCGCTTTTCACTTTTTCTGAAGGAAAGTAAATATTGTTATTTCTTGTGGTTGTGACTGTCTATATGTTAGCCAAGAAGATATGTCGGACTTCTAGTGCACTTCATGTGTCTATGCGTGCTTTCCTAAATATCAACTCCGAGTAGGTAGCGCAACGGAAACTGGCATGACTCGAATACGGGAGGACCTGGATTCGAGTCCCCATCGTGAATTCTGCTTTTAATGGTTCGCTGAAATCACGTCATGGGAATTCTGGGACAGTTCCTTTGCAAATGTCGTGGCCGACTACTCTTCTAGTCCCTGTCATTGTGTCAAGTTGCCTAGAAACGTCTCACCATTTCTAATGACCTCGCTTTGATGAGACGGAAAGCCTACTTAAATTAAAAATAAACTCATAACTACACAGAGCCTGTTTGTCATTGATTTAAATTGCATGTTAGGGGGGTGATTTGGGACATTTCAAAAATAAATACTTTCCCCGCATATTACAGTCTCGAGTAAATAAGTTCACTTGCGGTTAATTCTAAATAATGAATGTATACATGCAATTAGTTTAATATTTACTCTTAGCTGACACACATAAAAAATAAGGGGCTACTGTGGCCGAATGGTTAGACCATTCGCCTCCCACCAAGGCGATTCGGGTTCGATTCCCGACGGGAAAATCGCTCGCAAGTGTTGTACGTGACCTCCGCTTTCAGTGTTATTAATCAATTAATAATATTCTAAGAAAGCAACTCCCAACAGTATTATTATTTTAGGCAAGACTGCTTGTTATTTTTTTTCATACATCGCATAACCAACAAATCCGTTAAAGTTCGACACCTGACTTAAACTGACAATTGTAAATTAGCTACTCGTTCTTAAATAAGCAACCATTTACTAACCCATTACGACATGAAATGTTCTGTACTGTAACATTCAATGAAAGCCCGGTTACTGTTGGTCATACGTTGAATGAGTTGTCATTCATCACAACATTTATGCTGTCGTCAATCAAGTCTTAATCGTGAGAGATTGAG
This sequence comes from Medauroidea extradentata, assembly GCA_003012365.1. Taxonomy (NCBI): domain Eukaryota; kingdom Metazoa; phylum Arthropoda; class Insecta; order Phasmatodea; family Phasmatidae; genus Medauroidea; species Medauroidea extradentata. The sequence continues at coordinate 32,847 of PNEQ01103875.1, forward strand.
TGAGAGAGAGAGAGAGAGAGAGAGAGAGAGAGAGAGAGAGATTTTGGTCAGCGCTTAGCATCGAGGTCTTCAGCGCTGGTGAGGGGTGACATGAGGTGAGTGTGGAGCAGTGCCGGAATGAAAGTGCGGGGGAAGAGAGACATCCCCAAGAAAACCCGCCGACCAACGTCATCAACCGGCACGATTGCCACATGTAAAAATACGGGGACCGACCCCGCCGGTAATCGAACCAGGATCGCCTTGGTGGAAGGTGACCATTCGCTCGCCATTCGGCCACCGCTGCCCCAAGAATTAATAGTTAACAGCTAACTTGCTCGTAAAGGAATACTAGTAAAACAAATTCATCAGAGTATAATATATTCGTAAACTGTTAAAATGCAAATATATTTGCAGAAATAGCCCTAAAAAATTATTCTCAACCACATTTGTTACAACGACATGTTAGAGGAAGATCATATTTACTATCACAGGATAATCATCATTAGCGTTAGAATATACTTCCTAAAATATATGAAAAATGCTGTAGTTTACATGATTGACACAGATATTCATCAACTAATTTGTATCACTGAACACTCATACGCTATTCTCGATAAAGGGAGCATTTTTGAAAACCATCTTGGCAAGAATAAAAAAATTAGATTTTTTTTACAGTGGCCTCAGTTGTTAACGTTTCGGTAATATGAGTTATATGTACTCGGTTGATTACTTTCACTGCTAGGTTTATACTAGCAAGCGGAAGCCTGATTTTTTATTTATTATTTTATAAACTGCCTTTAAGAGGTTAATTTCGTATTAAAGGGAGGAGGCTATTTTAGTATCAATAGCACCAGAGGACTACTTCACACAAACATTACAATGCAGTTATTAATACAGGCATAGCAATTGCCAAATTTTATACATACACAAGTTGAAAAAGAGAAACGGTTACCAGACGAAATCTAGTGTTATAACAGCTAAGCGAATTTACAGCAGTAATATTGCTTCCTACGAAAGGATATACTGTCTCTGATATACATTATTATGTGTTATTATACATATTCACCAAGTATCTAACCAACAAATAGTGGTTATGTATATAGATCACAATCCATAAAAACAATAAACATATTTAAATAAGGGACAAGCAACTAAGAAGGTAATAGTGGCAGAGGATTAAAATTTTTCTTCCTAAAATGCATTTTTGTTGATTTATAAAATAGTTGGCTTGTCAATAAATTATTATAAGCACTATGGTAATTTAATGATAATAACGTATCAAAGAGTCCTTAACAAACTGTCTGAAAATAAAAAAATAAAAAGGACTTCAACAATTCTCTTTGTCAAGAATAGCACATAAATAGATTATGTAAATGGGATCTTGACATGTTTCATGGTGAGACGGATATCTCACTAGGGCCTACGTGTTCGTGGGAAAAGCTGCGTGTACTCAGTATTTAAGGCCAAGCCTGGTAATTTTATATAATATGTTTTTAAATACGTTCTCATATCGATATCGAAGAGCCACTACACTATTTTATCAGCAATACATATATTTTTAAAGAACAAGTTATTTCATTTAAAAAAATACAGCAGATTTTTTTTGTAGATTTCTGAACCCCAAGTATAAGCTTTTTTAAATGAAATTAAGCCAACGTCAGTTAAAATATTTTGGTTTACTGGCGAACTGTGCATTATGTTGTGAAAAGTCTACATAAATTCGTGCATTATATTTCTGCACCCAATGTCGAATTTTTCAGAACGTCATTTCAAAAAACCATTTGGGTTATTTTAAATCGCGCCTTTCGTATCAGAGACCTAAGAATATAGATGTGGTAAGGTCCATGTTATCTCGATTACATTTTGAAACGAATATCTATGAGGTAGAAAGTTTTTCGTGTACACTGTGTCGAATGTTCCTTCATCACAGTTTCACTGTTTGATTCAAGTAGGACGTACCCGAAAGAGGAGTGCAAATGCCGGAGGAATACATTCGGCATACTTCTACAGTTTTATGATTATATTCACGACGGAAAAGTCGTGCTACAATCTTGCACATTTAATACAATTTCACCCTTTCACTTCCTAAAAAAAATAATCTCCGAGTAATGAAACTCTTACTTGAAGATTGTTTATTTATTTTGAATGTTTCTCGGGGAAAACATTGTGACGTTTAAGACAATCAGACTTTCATTTTCAGCGAAAGTTTCCGTTCTGAAAGTATGAATAACTTTCTCTGAGAAATATTAAAAGTTCATGACATTTTCAGAGACAGCAAACTTCAAGTGTATTACAAAAAACTTATTTGATGAGAATGACGTTCGCCATTTCCTAAAGTGCTAGCGATTTATTAAAATATAGTTAACTTTTATTCTTTTAAATATTGAATATTGAAAGAGTAGACAAAGCCAACATTAAATGTTCGAAAAACAATTATTTTGTTAACTGGCGTTAAATAGTTCTTGGATTATATACTTTTGACTGTTACACATCACTCTGACCCGGAGACAATGTTACGAACTGCCGTATTGAAGAAACGCGGTGTTGATTTCTTTTTCAAATTTAACATGGAACCTTTTCATAATTTCCGTAATAAACAAACATTTCTTCTTCTTCACTGTAACCATAAAAATGACATTCTTGCAACAAATATAATTTTTTACGCCTTTTACTCTCACACTTTCAAATTCGAATAGTAATAATAATAATAATAAGAATAATAGGGCAACGCTCGGAACAATTATGATTCAGAGATTGGTGCTGTCTTGGAGTAACGCAAATTTTGCTTTGACTTTTTAATTTAAATACATGCGACTTATAAATAGTTAATATTTAACATTTATTCTATAATTTTGCTGATTTGGCTTATGCAGTGGCGGCTCGTGGGTTGTTGCCAGGTGGGGCTGCAGATAGTCGGAACTATACGCTCTTGATGAACGCGCCGTAGACCAACGACCATGAAATATTTGCCGGCTGCTAGATCTTTTGTGCTCACTCAGTAGTAAGGGGCACCTGTACATCAGCGTGTCAGTGGCTGTAAAGCTCTTGGCAACTGCAGCCCTACCTGGCAACAACCCACGAGCCGCCACTGGGCTTATGGCAATGAAGCAAGTGAATTTTGGTAAATATCTTTTCAAAACTGGGAATTGTAACTAAAGGGAAGGATAGTGCGTATAACTCAACTGAAATGTCGAGTTCACCAAATATTACACTCACGACCGATAGATGCTTGAAGATGGTCGTTTCTAATGATTCCAATGATTCTAATGATTCTAATGTTCGCATTCAGTCGGTTTTACTAGTCTGCCATTCGCTTAGCAATTCCCACAAAACTAACAAAAATTTGCTGAATATTATTTTTAAATTGCTACAGACGTTTTATTTAAATCACATCATGAGGTTCACGTACAATTGCTTACTGAGAAATGCCTGTAATTTTTCAAAAATATTATTTTAAAAACTTTACTGGTATGTTGTAAAAGCCTAGTGAGTTCCCACTCTCCAAGAGAATGTGTGCTCTAATCCCGTTTTAGAGAAAGGATGTTACGCGTTTACTTTGAAAATGAGTATGGTAAAATGGTTGTCACATATATCACGTTTCTCTTAATTTTTCTTCCATTACTGCACGATACCTCTCCAAGAATCATGGCAGCGCTTATGCAGCAAGTTGCTGATTCTAATTGAAGAACTACAATTCATCTAAGTACTAGATTATTATATTTTATATACTACTTCTCACTGTTACCGACGTAAATTAAATTTTGAGCCTTATGTCAAGAAATGTATCACTTAATATTTAATGTTAACAGGTTGTACTTTGCTTTACAGTGCACATGAAGGCTAAAATTCTTATACTTAATTGAGAATCTAAGTAACTCTGATATAGTCAAATTTTAGTCTATGTAGTGTGTGTTTCTTGAACCATTCGCTGTTTTACTTTCCACATGTCTCTTTATTTTTTAATTTTAGTATAAATACTTACTACTACATTTACTGTGGAACAGTAAAGGTAATTTACAAGAGCAATACTTGAACGCTTATCAAAAGTGTCGTATTCTTTATCCACTTACTTCAGTCGTGTAATGTGTCAATATTATTATTATTATTATTATGAGTCCCAAATTCTTCAGTATAACAATAATTATTATTGTTTTATATTAACGTCGATATAACCACGGTTTATGATAACCCAAATTGCTGATAAAAATTAATTAAAATTACCTATACCAGATATGAAATTCTATATTCAATAATATTTGAACATACACAGTAGTTACGATTATTGTAATATGAATAACATTAAGTAAAATAAATGTACTGAACATAAATAAATGTATGGAGTATGGGTATACCTGTACATAGCCTTCCTAGACACTGTAAGCAGCTAAGACGCTTTTGGCAAAGCGTTAAGCTACCTGTGGAAATGATGATACACCTTTTTTAATAGCTAAAATGAGAAAAAATTGTGTGTATATATATATATATATATATATATATATATATATATATATATATATATATATATATATATCAGTTCCCGAAACATCGCATCTGTTGCCGTCAAAGGAAGCCTTCTACTCCCATTTGTATTATCTTAGTTGTATTTACACAATTCTGTTCGTTTGTGATTTCCTCGTCCAGTTTTGTGGACATTTCTCACTCGCCTGATTTTTTTTATTTGTTTCACTTTTGGTGTTGTGTCGTCTTCTTGGTTACACAAACTTCGTATATTCCTTTACGGACTTGAATATTTCTTCTAAACAACTAATGTGAATTGTCTTTTGTGTGATTCCATGAGAACATTGCAGATTTTAAGACGCATCATTTGCCGAAATCTCGGGAAAAACCAAATTACAGGGAAGTTGTTATTGGAAGGACACAGTGTTGAGGGTCCCAAGACATTCTTCCCCACGTAAATTCTGTTTTTATAAGTTTGGTAATATTTGACAGCATCTAATGTGCAATGATTTTAAATATCTTGTTAGTTATGGCACGACGGAAGACATTTTTTAGCTCTGAAATTAGCTTGATTGTTTATTTGTTTATTTATTTGTTTGTTTACCCACGTACATTTCAGTCATAGGCCGGTTTATAACCAATACGTGTAATATATACAGCGAAATCAACATTTCAAAGAACAAATATATAGAAAAACTTATAACCAAATGATAGTACAGTAAAAATGTCAGAATTTATTAAACTAGTAATAGTTTAACAATAATAAAGTAGTAAATAATTGTTACAATTCTTACTTCTCGTCAGTAGTATGATTTGGCCGGTTCTGGCACATGGATTCGGTGTGTGGCACAGTGTGGCACCACCCGCCATGTTGTGACGTCACGGCCCCGACCGCCATGTTGGATGACCTTGACCTTTAACCTTGACCCTGACCTTGACCTTGAGTGTCAAATTACCAAAATTTTCCAAAATTTCGAAAATTTCAAAAAAATTTCAAAAAT
>PNEQ01103876.1:0-24702 GCA_003012365.1 Medauroidea extradentata
AAGGTTCGAGAGAGATTTTATTGGCTTCATTGCCGTGAAGATGTCGACAGATGGTGCCGAATGTGTGACGACTGTGCCACAAAGAAAGGTCCGAGGGTCAGAGGCCGAGGTCGTCTCCAGAAGTACAATGTCGGTGCCCCATTCGAGAGAATGGCGGTCGACATCTTGGGTCCCTTGCCAGTAACCGAGAGAAACAATCTGTACTTGTTGGTGGTGCAGGACTACTTCACCAAATGGCCAGAGGTTCTTCCCATACCGAATCAAGAGGCCAGTACAGTGGCTGATGCACTGGTCGAACATGTGTTCTCAAGGTTTGGGGTGCCATTGGAACTTAACTCGGACCAAGGGCGGAATTTCGAAGCGAACCTGTTCCAAGAAGTGATGAAGATAATGGGTATAAAGAAGACCCGAACCACTCCGCTACATCCACAATCTGATGGAATGGTCGAACTCCTAAATCGCACCCTGGAGCAGTACCTATCCATCTTTGTATCCGATAATCAAAAGGATTGGGACTCCAAAGTACCGCTGTTTCTGCTGGCATACCGCTCTGCCATCCACGAAGCAACTAAGGTGATTCCATCAAGGATGCTGTTTGGAAGAGAGGTCCGTCTCCCGAGCGACCTGATGTTCGGACGACCGTCGGAGGAAGACCAGATTGCATCCCCAGTGTATGCCAGCGAATTACGTCGCAAGTTGGTTCACACGCACAACTTCGCCCGGCGACACCTTAAGATCAACACCAAGACTCGCTACGATAGGAATGCACCAGATGAAACATTCCAAGAAGGTCAACTGGTGTGGTTCACACCGATATTTTTGTTTACTAAATTTATTCCGAAATGACTCAAGAACATTGCTTTACATAACTTCTGAATATGTGTAATTACTTCCTTGTTTTCCTGTTTGCTTGTTTGTTTGAGTGATTTGTTCCATCCCGGATCACATCAAGATGGGCAAAGCGTAAAAAAAAAATTACACATCTACTATATAACCTATCTACTTATAATAATTTATTCATATATAAATTGACTAAACATACTTAAACTCATGTCCACTGCTTGACGCATAGGCACAAATACTCTCTTAACCTCCTCATGGAACTATGTACATACATTCCGAACACATCACCGGAAGCACAACACATAGCACATCACAATGTCTCAGTGAGCGACACCACATGCATTTCCCTTTCGCATTAACACTAGTGTTTTCTCAAACTTAACAAGAAAACTACTTACTATAGTATTATAGCTACACACAAAATTGTAGACGCGTTTCTATATTATTCCATGCTTTTAAATTCATATTGCAGTTATGTATATGCGACGCGGAAACAGTAAACAAGCATAGATATAGATTGTTAACCCTGTAGTTAGTTTTTATCACTGGATGATCCCATCCATTATAGACGTTCACTTTTTATCTACAACAGACATCATATACGATGCGCAACATGAATGTAAAATACATTATATACTAATAAGCGGGAACTAATATTTTTACGTGTAAAGCTTTTTCTCTCCATTCACTTTCATACGCAGCATGTAAATTAGAAATTAATTTGAATATTTCATACCTTCAAGAGTTTCTTCTGTACCCATTCCAGCTCCAATACATCCTAATTTCCTTTAAAGTTCATATCTCAGTCCGACTTGAACCCAACAGTTCTAAATCATATCAATTCTTCCAGCGATAATGTAATCGATGTTGAGCGCCGACAAAAATCTCTCACTCACCCTAATGTTTCCATAAGTAAAGAAAATATATAAACCTTATTACATTAATTAACACGACGTCTAACTTATATACAGAACTAGCATTTCTACATTATTCGTCTTAACTATAAAAGCCCCCCTTCTTCCTACCTTACACACACTTATCGTAGTCGGACTCATAACCTAACTATGAAGAAAATAATCACATTAGTCCGCGTAGAAACAAATATTACAGTTCTTCAAAAACATTGAAAGATTCGATCAGTAATTTTTTTATTCAAATACTACAGCTATTCGTATTTGACTTTTCATGAGTACATCATAATTCATAACATTCAAAATTACAACTGTTCATAAAAAGAACATTTAAAAAGATGAACCTAAAGTTTGCTAAAACAGTGTATATAGGTAAGCATCCCATCGAACCCAGGTTCAGTAGGGCGCGAGATGTCGGTACACTAACAGCTGCTAACAGCAAGTTACACCACACGCAAGGCTACACAGTGATTCGCAATGGCGGACATCATTCTTTATGTAACATAGCGAGCTGAATTTGAATACCAAATATAAAAACTAGAATTTATTTGCTACGTTCCGTATTTGTCAGGTCTGTTTGTACCTCGGAGAGAAGTTTCGCGCAGAGTATTGTTTTACAAAACTAATCTTTGTCATGTATATTATGTTAGGAGTCGGTTTGTACGAATTACCTTGTAAGAATTACAGCCAAGTTACTTCAGATCTTTCCATCTCACTCTTCACATAAATCATTTCAGTCTAACTTTAAGCTCACTAACCAAAAGAAATTAAAAACTTACATGTACTTGTTGATACAATGTTTAACCTACACATAGGATGAGTCCTTCAGTAACATCACATCAACTATAAATGCACCTCTTTTTTCTACCCTATACATACCTAATCAAGTCAAACATTCGCTTAAATAACTAAAATTATAAGTTTACACATACCCAGTAATAATAATCTTAATGTAAAAACTGACTATGCAACCACAGTTCTATTCACCTGATATCGCGTACATGATTAAATTTTTCCAATATTTTCTGCAAACATATTAAAACATACCATTAACGAAAAAATCTATATCATACAGAACCGATCCATACATACCAGAGGTGGATTTTTAACTAATTTAATAGACCCTATACAAAAAATACATAAAACTACCAAAGTCGAGTTACTCCTATCAAATCTCACAAGAAAAAAAAATTTTTTTCCTATTCACATCTAACATCAATAAAATTATTAATTATCTCATACGTCATAAAATATTTCACTTCTCCGATGTCGTTTCTTAATCTCAAGCTCTTCTCTCTTGCTTTTAACTTACACACTTTATATTAGCATTCTTAATCATATTTTTTTATTATATACTTGTTCACCTTCCACACTTGTTCTGAATTTGAACATTGATAAAATAAAATACGAAGCGTCAAATATCACTTCCATAAAAGATTTACCACTCCAAATCTTATCGAACTAACATAACTTCTGAGTAGTTATCAGTAGACTTAGACACAATACCTATCTATTACATCTTCTTCAGTCTTTTCTGTAACCACCAAGCCCTACCAGTCAAATATTACATACTATCTATCCTATTGTAAAGTGCTACCTAGCACCACTCAGACCATAGTCCAGCGTCACTTGTAATATTCGATTTACAAACTACCTACTAAATTATCAAGTTAGATCAAACCTACAATCAAATTATCATTTTAGATTTGTATTCATCAAATTAAAACCATACATACGAAAGCAATTTTATCTTCCACACGAATCATACCTTACAATATTATCTCAGCATTCATTAACCAACCGAGGCAGATCACATAGTAAACTATTCGATACTGTACGTTAAGTCAATATCAACAGATATTTCCAAACAATATACAAACTGCACTATTCAATCATATAACTTAACATTACCAAAATCCGTCCCTGTTATATCATATATCAGTAACTGAATCATTCTGTATACGTTATCAACTCCAGTACATACATGCCAGACAAAACATAGCTGATATTAATTCTTCACTATACTTTTTTAAGACCTACAGGTTGTACTCATCCATCAAACAAAACCAATTATCATCTAGACAAACTACTTACTTGTACTTCACCAGACATACTACTCAGTCAGGTAATACACACAAGACACTATTGGAACATACTATTGAAACACATGTAAAAAAAACCAACGAAATATATCTTAAACCAAACCAATCTCCATGTCAAATTTGACCATTAATTTCCGAAGTCATTTAATTACTATGAACGTAACTATTTTCGTACCTGAATTCCTGTCATGACTAGACTATCCCGATAAATATATATATATATATATCACTGAGTATTGTTTTTTTAAATTTCGGTCATAATCATTTTCCACAATACTCATCATTCCATGACAGAATCATTACACTAACTAATTAACATCAGTGCGGTCGAAGCTATCGATAATATCGTAACGTGAGTCACTTATGTCAGTTAAGCTACACAAATAATTTTTGGTCCTGCACATCAACATTATCTCCTTTTGTAACCCTCCTGAGACACCATATCATTCATAATTACTCGGATAATATCTAATTATACATACCATGCTGATCTATTATAGATTACATTAAGAAATTGATGTTATTAATTAAATTTAACATTTTCTTACATATACTAGTATATACACCATACTATACATATATGCATTTCAAACAATACCTAGGTGTCCAATACTAATCTTCAAAGATGATACTTTCTAACTATAATATCTTCTGTCCTGTACCTATCTTAGCTCAGACATACTGACTTTTAATATATTCACACTGAAGTATCATGTAATCTCCAATTAAATAAAACATTGAGTTTATCAATTTATACCATATTATTCCCTTGACAGCTAACGTACAATTAAGTTAGTGCTACTTCTCAATATTTCATAAAAACTGTCACTCATATTGTACCGGTAGTACAACACTCCAGAGCACACACCCCTTACGAATTTTAGAAAATTCTGTACTAAATTCATTCTCGTTTACAGAATACCGTAGTTATAAACCAAGCACAATATTTTTGTGATTTTAACTTACAGCAAGACATCATATGTTTATTTGAAACGTTACTTTCGAGAGTGAGACTGTAGTTTTCTAAAAAACTGCATTTTGTAGGATGCTCACATGTACGGTGCTCTGTGACGAAAGTTATCAGCATCATTTCATTTTACAACTATGTAGATTTCGTTTGTTTTCAGCACACCCACAACGTGATTATGTATGCCCAAATAAATTTTATGTTCATCTATCATTTATATTTTAGTGAATGATATTTTAGCTATACTCATTGTACCTGTATTCTTAACATTTATCGCTGTCGAAACACGGAACACTCCATCATAAGAACCAACACCAAGACTAAGAAGAAGAATAAAATAAAATCAGCTATTTACCACTTCCTTTGTCAAACCTAAAGTTTCAACACATCAAGTTTTTGAAACGTATTAATTTTAATAAACCAGTTGCAGTCATATTTATCAGTATAATTTTCGTATTTTTAAACATTCGAAACCGAGTCTCACGTTACTTCTTAACATTGCTTGCTTGGCATTTTCGTATTTAAGTTATAATCCATTTATTTTAAGTGCAGTCTTAAGTGAACGAGGTTTTATTCATGCTTAAATTAATTGTCGTACGGGAAAATAAATGATGAACCCAGGTAACTATTGACTGATACATTTCAAATTTATTTCAGTCATGAAGAAAACATATAAAATAATCGTATTACAATAAACATATTCTACAGCCACCTATGTTGTAGTGTCTTTTGAAGTACAGTTTCTGATGTGAACCTTTAATCCTTGTTTATTCACATATACTGCACTACAGTTGTTACATGAGTTAGTCTTGTAGGCGATACCGAACTTGCAGTTGCTTTCTTCGTGTATTCGTTGAGAACAGATTCGAGAGAACAGTTTACCGCAGTACTTGCATTCACACCCCGATGAACGAGAAACCTTTCCTTTGCATGTTTATTCTGTAGCAAGTCAAGATATCATTGCGAGTAAACACTTCATCACAGTTATCACACAGGTAAGTCTTGTACGATACACTGTACATACAGTGACTTTGTTCATGACGACGAGCACTTGAGTGTGTACTAAATGAATTCCCACAGTAGCAACACTGTTTCAGAGAAGTATGCATATGATTTCCAGATAACACTTCCGGCTGAATGGTAGCCAATGATATAGATGTCAAGTCTTCGATCCCCGATGACATCTTCTTAATGTTACAGTTTTACACAATAAGTACCTATAAATGAAGATGCCGATCTGTTTTCCAGCACGTCTATCGACTAACTGAGCTCCTTTTTACATAGACAATGCTTAAATACCACAAATCATTCTATGCTAGCTACTTCGATGAATCTCATGTACCAAGCTAGAAGGTGGACAGCAAATATGCTGATGTCGTTAAAAGCACGGGTGATAGGCTGTAATCAAACCTAATTTTGCTAGTCGTCGTGAGGGGGGCGTGATGGATGAATGGTCAGACCATTCGTCACCCTAGATTTTCGCATGCATGTATCGTGTCGGTCGAAGAAGTTGGTCGGTGGGTTTTCTCGGAGATCTCACGTTTTCACCGACTTTCATTCCGTCGCTACTCAGTACATCATGTCACACTTCACCAGTGCTAAAATATCTTGACGCTGAGCGCTGACCAAAATCTCTTACGCACTCGCTAATCTCCGTTCAACATGAGAAGTAATAGTTTCTTCGTCAATATTAAGACACACTAACCTACAGTAGTTTAAGATTACATTTTCTTTATTGGACGAGTTAACTTAAATTCCATTGAAATACAGTATCATCCAGAGTTAGCTACGTCTTGTAAGCTATTATAACTCGCATACGCAAAACACTATTCATGGAGCGCAGTCGAGTATAGCTGTATCCTGCTGTAGGTAAGTTGATATCGTATCTCATAAACTGTTCTGTGAACATAATGAAAGCTAACCACTTTGTACGGTTACGAGAGCTCGGTTTCGTTTATAGAAAGCTACTGTTGGTTTGACTTTTTTTAATTATCACTATACATTCCATAAAAAAACTCGTCTGCATGAGTTAAGAATTTTTCGTAAGTCCCTTTCGATACTCAGTACCATATTGCAACAATGTAGTCAGTAAAACGATCAATGTACGGTGCGATGAAACAGTTATTGTTATTATTTCAGCCCAGAGCACCCACATCCTTCTATATGCTCGAAGATTCTACCAGTTATAATACAATCACAGTTCGGTTTGTGCTAACCTGAAATAAGCAGGTAAAACTACTCTCAGCACAATCTCACATGTGTACACTAGTAAGTAACAAAGTGAGTAAAAAACTATACCTCTTTTTATATTCACAACTAAATACACTTGTCAGAGAGAGAGAGAGAGAAAGAGAGAGAGAGAGAGAGAGAGGGAGAGAGAGGGAGAGAGGGAGAGAGGGAGAGAGGGAGAGAGGGAGAGAGGGAGAGAGGGAGAGAGAGAGAGAGAGAGAGAGAGAGTAAAAATTATACTAGTTAACTTTGTTTTTGCTACGCAATTAATTGTATTAATTATGTATAGTAATATAATATTAGCACGGATATTTTTGTTCCACATAAATATTTCTAATGTTTGCAAGAACATGGTAATGTACATCTGTGTTTATAAAAATAACAAAAAATATGCGGCATAATCTACAACATAGGCCTACTACCGCAAAATTACGTAAATACTTTACTGAAATCTGTATCGACGTAGTTGTTCGTCTCCCACACCACGCATAATGTAGGCCTAAGTAACTACGAGGGCTCCGATTAAGTAGCACTACCCACTATTTGCACCGACGCAGTGCAGGTACCCATCACGAGGCCACTTGCATGTCTGTGTGTGCGTAATGCAGGTGCAAATTTTACGTTGCACCCTTAATAAATTTTTATTAGGTTCCCTGCTGTGATTATGTATACTAACTATCCCAGGGAGATGCATGTACTGTTTGCATTTTACAAATTCTGTGATGTATTCTCGTCTCGGCAGTCATATGGCACGCACCTTCCATCTCCCTCTTGATTTTCACAACAACCATTGACTGGACTTTTCCCCCCCTGTTCTTTTCCTTCATTATGTACAAGTGCGAGAAGGCCGCACAGGCTGCTCGCGTCGCTCGGCTACCTGAGTCACCATCTGCCCCTACTCCTCTCCAAGAGCTGTTGTCGATGTCTCCCTCGTCCATGATACACGCTGCAAAGGCGTTTCTCTCTACAAGTGCTTAGTTACCAATTTCAAAATATCTAATTTGTTGATAAAGATAGAATATTGTCACCGTGGACTTTTTTTTTCGTGTACCTATTACACGCTTGTTGGTAAATAACTTTTAAGACATTTTAATGAAAACCCTGAAAAATATGTCGATTTGAAATTTATAATTGTAAAAAAACACATTTGTAATTAAATAATGTGTCAAATTCTTATGTATCAGTTACGTGATCTTCAAAATCTATAACTCAGCTTTTGTTTCACGTCAATATCATGAAATTTGGTTGTGTAGTATCTATTTCTTTTAGCATTGAAATTCCTATCTCCCGATCACAGCCGTGCTGGCAGTCCAGCCTGGCCTTAAGGAATTTTGAACGGAAATCTTCAAAACTGTGGGTGATGTCACAAATAACTTCCCACCAGTACAATGCTGTGAATTTTAAACTGAGTGCCAAGCATCGTAGTTTATCAGTGTCAGTGAGACCAAACGTGTTAGAATATTCATCTAGCCTTTTTAAATATGTGACAGGATTTCCTTACTATTGCCAGTGTATGTGGGTTCTCCCTCTGACCACTGTTTAGATGGATGGTGAATCAGAGCAGCTGAAGAGTTTATTACTGACGAAATAGGAACTAAGAATGAAGAGGTGAGCCATCTTCAGAGCGATCGGTACTGCGGCCTTAACCTACATTATAAGCTGTATTATACGTCTCTTTCTCCCGCTCGACTTGCAACTCTGTCAATACACCTTCTAGTTTCCTGTCAGTCTGATAATTCTGTTTTTATGTCTGCGATTTTTTTTTTTCCAAACTCTTGCACTCATTATGTTGTGCCTTTTCCGTTTGCCTTAGACAATTTTCAAAGTGATTTTCTAGAGAATTCAACTGAGTATCTAAGATTGCAGGTAAATTACTAGTGTCCAAGATTCCACCTTGTGAGACCTTACTGTCAATCTCAACGACTTTAGTTTCTATTTCAGATAAGTGTAATGTGAAATTTTCATGAATTGTATTTACATCTTCTCGTAACTGAACTAAAGATGTGGTGTTTATGTTTTGAAACTCTGCAATTTTTCTTTCGAATTAGTTTTCAAGTGACACAATTTTTCTGTTAATCGCCTTTCTGCTTCCTATTGGTAATTTTTAAGTGATTCAATTTGATTATTTTGTTCTGTAAATTTGTTGTCAATTTTGACAGACAAATCACATATACTAGCATTAATCTCGCTAAATCGTGTATCTTGTGTTTCTCGGAATGCATTCGTCTGAGATGTTAGGGTTTCTCAAAATTCCAGCAATTGAGAATTTTGTGATACACGTAATTCAGTTCTTAATTCTTGAAACTGAGCTAAAATTTGTGATAAAAAAATCAGTGTTTTCGTTTACGCTGCTTGCATTACCATAGTTAGCAGACATGTCATGACCTTGCATTACCTCGTGGGTCTTTGTGTCATCATGTGAAATGTTGAATTGGTGTGCCGGTAAAATTTGTAAGTCTAAACTGTTTGTTATATGAGCCTCGTTCTCTTGATCAAACATGTTTATTTCATTAACTGTTTCGTTCATACTTTCTTCCTCTGTGTTCTCTCTATGCATAGAGCTGCGTATGAAGTAAGCCTCTCGCTCGTTAGACGTTGTGTAGTAAAAATACGTATCTGGTTTTATTTTCGGGCCCTGCGTTGAGCAGGCAATCTTTAACTACTTCCTTTTGACCAACAGGATGAAACTCAAATTATTCAATTGTGTAAGGTTTTGGGTTTTCTCGAGTGACAACTTGGAGCGCTAGTGTCCGAGACAAATCAGTGATCCTTTATTTTTTTTTTGTTACTTCCGAGTCAGTGATCGTTGGTGATGGTGTATTCGTTTTCGTAATGGCGGTTTGTGGTTAGGTAGGTAAATGCGTGATTTAAAGGAAACAATTTTTTAGATGGGGCAGCAATGAAATAAGCTACAAATCCTGAAGAAAACTAAATTTAGTCGTTTTCAAAGGGATTCTAAAGAAATTGATAATCTTTGAAGAAAGTGCTTCAACGTGGCCGAAAATGTGAATTCTCAGCAGTGAAAAAAATGTTGTGTTTTTGTTTGGTATATTTCTCGTAGCAAGCATAAATGCTGTTTTTTTTATGTGGTTAACGCAACATAATGATCGTATTATATCGCTAGTTTGTTGCCAGATATAAAAGTGGCTTTCGTCGCACAGCCTCTCGTAAATATATACAAATGTAAGACGTACGTATTGTAACTCATTGCTAATGTGTTGGTTTGTGGCATTGTGTTACGCCAGATTGAGGCTTAACACAGCAGGGGAGGGGAGGGAAAGTTACGAAAACATGGAGTGAAAGCGAGCAAACAGCCTTGAGCCGACGAGGGGCGCGCGGCTTGGATGCTGTAAATTAGGGCACCTAGAGGCGTGGCTACGCCTACCCCCCTGCTGTGCAATTTAATATTAACTTTATAATTTGTCATCAGAATTTTATAAAATTTTGTAAATAAGTTCAGAGGGATATTATTGTTAATGTATGTGAATTTTAAAAAGATGCAATAAATTGATATGGAGGAATGTCAGGGTTTGTTGTCGTTGTTACCCACCAGAGACGCAATTGGCTGAAAGTTAATATGGGGTTGGTCCTAGGAGAGTTCGCCATGTAGGCGCGAAGGGAAAGTTAAAGGAACTCAGGCGACAACCTCCACGAAGGGTGGACGCGCATCGCGTGGAGCCACCGCAGTCGATTGTAGTAAGCCGCGTATATAGAGGTACTCCGGCAACAATCTCCACGAAGGGTGGACGCAGGTCGATTCACGGAAATTCGCGGGAAACCGCATATAAAACTGATTCTGGCCGCGACTGTCACTAAGAGTGCGATATTCGCGGGAGGTCATGGTTAAAAGTTTTAAAACGATACTCAGTATAGCATGTCGTCTCTCGTGGGACTGACGGAACAAGTTCAGGATTCCGAAGTATCGAAGTACATAAACGGGCGGTGTTTTGAATCAGTAATAATAGATCCTCAACATTGAAAGAGAGAGGATATAACATACTTTATTTGTGAAGTAAGTTATTTATTGCTATTGGGTTGCCGAATAAATATGTGTTTCATTCGTCGTTCAGACTTGACAAAATATTTCTAAACATTATATTTTTGAGCGATAATTTTCGTATGTTCAATTTTTTCTGGTTGCATTTTTAATTCATATTTAAATGTTTTGCGAGTTCATTGTCCACCAGGTGTGTGTGACATGTACCGAAATAAGACTTATCATTTCCGTCAGAAAATAATAGTCTCGAGAAAGACTTTAAACTAAAAGTATAGCCCACCCCATTGTTGAAATAAACGAAGTCCCAACAGAGTTTTGAAATTAAAAAATATTGTTACAAGTTTGGAGAACACAAACTTTACATGTGGGCAATTCCCATGTGTTCTTTGGGATAGAGATCTTATAATTATAAATAAAAAAGTTAAATTAAGTACTGGATTTAATGGCTCACAAAGCTACGAAATACACAAAACAGTAATCAACTAAAACTCTCACAACACAATAAATTATGCACACAATTAGTACTGTTCCACAGAATGTTAATTAACTTAGACAATTAAAGCACAAGAATATTTACCATTAATTAATTAAACACTACAAATCACAAAATCCTGTCATGTATCCAATCAACAGTTACTCAAATGACAATGTACAACCTCAACAGTCCTAAGGGAGGATGGCTCACCATGTACAGTGCATCACCCAGAGTGCACCACTGTCTTCACTCTTAAAGTCTTCGGTTCGACACCGTCGCGCACCTCTTCTTCACCTGTCGTCCAGTAGCAGAAGCCCTCTTGTCTCACCCAGTACTGCTCCGAAGGTATGTGCCTGTAGCCTCGCAGTAGACTCCGACGTCACCAAGACGTCTTCCTGACATCCCCAAGACGTCTTCCTGACATCCCCAAGATGTCTTCCTGACATCACCAAGATGCCCTCACCAGCCTCTGCACAAGCTTGACACGTCCTCCAAGCAGGACCAATAGCGAGCTCTCGAAGCACTTCTTCTCTTGAATCGCCAGGTAGACAGTCTCCTGAAGTCACCAGTTACTGCACTCCTCGACACAACACCGTCAGTGTTGTTCTCCACAGCTCACCACCTCTGCAGCACTCCAACACAACACCACAAGTGTTGTTCATCCTTCCTGCAGCCCGCTGGCGTCACACACCTCGACACCGACTACCACCGCCGTGTTGGCATCCTCAAGACGCCACACCTCGTCAGCTCAGTCGCGCCGACACAACACCTGAGTGTTGTCTGTCACTTATGCAGGGCGCTGATGCTACTCAGCCTCGACACCGACCATTGCTGCCGTGCTGCCATCCTCGTGATGTCACACCTTGTCAGCTCGTCAGCCTCGACGCCGTCAGCGTCGCCTCTCGGCCCGTCACTTCTCACGACGTCCATCGCCACCCCAGTGGCAACACCGCCCCTAGGGGCGCTCGCTGCATCACACCTCTCTCGGTCTCACTTCATCTTCACTATCACAAGACTGCACAAGGCTGACTCTTCTCGACTCTCTTCCAGACTCTGCAATACTAGGCTGACTCACATTGCGCAGTTCCGATGCTTTTATACGGCCCCTTCAATGACGTCAATGACTGATGAAATATGGTGGTCTGAAGTCTAAAATTAGACATTACCTCGGTCGTACTTGTTGATAGTCACGTATTTGTACTGGCGTCATCGGGGAAACCCAGTGACGTCTCTCGGGAGTTGCGACATAGCTGCGGAAACCCATGACACCACTGGTTGACTCACAGGGCTGACCACCCAGCATGATGTAATGTGCCTGCTGCCCGGCCAACACTCAACAATATACTGGTCTCCTCCCCCACCGCCTACTTTTTTATTTCTTTATGGAGACACCATGTGGAGCGCTAGCGTCGCATGGCTTTTTTGTTAGTTTCACGAGTGACAACTTGGAGCTCTAGGTGAAACTACTAGCACGAAAAAAAAAAACATTGAGCTACTCGTCTTTCCTTTAGGTGGTTGATCTGTGCTTTTGACATTGTATAATACATTAAGAGATTGTCTATGCTTTGACAAAGCAGATTATAATTTTACTATGAGATTTCTTGAATACTGTAACTTCTTTAGGAATGTGAAATAACAAGTTCATTGTAAATAGTAAAAAAAAGGGAACTGCTAGCAAAAATATATATGAGAATTTTACTGTCATAACTAACAAGTTTCAATATATTTTTTGGTCCTTTGGGCCGGAAACGGCGAACGCGACGTATTTGGTGCAACAAATTACGACAAAACAAGGTATGTAATTACATTTGTCGCCAATTACACTACATTATCCATTCAAGCAATTGCATTACTTGTACACATTTATAAATCACTATTTTCATTATTTGTGCCCTTGTAAAACATGACCGAATTAAAGGCATAGACAAGTGAAGGCTAAATTGACAAGATTCAGAAATTTTGTCGACACTATCACAGGGGCAAAATTTAACTGAACTCGAACTGTGATTCAGCAAGGCTGAATCTCTTCTTGATGAATTCGAAACAATTAAGATAGAATTGGAACTTCTAGAGGAGGATGAAATACAATCCATCGAGCTACAAGAATTTGAAACGCAGTCTTTTGAAAGCATCGCAAAGGCAAAGTAATTAATTAATAATTCACACATGTCGAATACAGATGGCAATGTTCATACATCAAGCAATAACACGGAGACAATAGCATCAGTAGCTGTAAAACTGCCAACAATTCATCTTCCAACATTCAATGGTTATTACGAAAATTGGCAGCCTTTTTGTGAGGTGTTAAAATCACTCATTGATTCAAAATCAGATTTATCAGACATTAAAAAGTTACGTTATTTGAAGTCATCTGTTCAAGGGGAAGAGGCCCATGTCATTGAAGCATTGCAATTAGCAGCAGCATATTATGACGTAGCGTGGACTTTACTGAAAAATAGATATGAAAACAAGCGTTTGATAGTACAGGCACACATTAAAATGATTTTTAATCAACCAGCTATAGAACGAGAATCGTCATCATCTTTGAGATCATTGCTTGACAGTTCTCAAAAACACACTAGAGCCTTAGCAGCATTACAGCAGCCAACAGAATATTTATTGGGACACACCAATATTACATATTCTCACTTCTAAACTTGATTCAATCACTCTCAGAGCTTGGCAATCAGAAGCTACATCTATTGAATTACCGACATTTACAGAATTTTCTAAATTTTTACAACAAAGATGCCAAATGTTGGAAGCAATAACCGAAGGGGAAAAGACAACCACAAACCCTACATCTATCAGTAAATCAACATTTAAGATTGATACATGTAAAGACCGCACTGTTAATCATCTTCGATCGACAATGAAGTGCAAATTGTGTGACGCATCTCATCCTATTTTTATATGCAAGATCTTCAAGGCTATGACAGTATCTGAACGTCACAATACAATTAAGAAATTAAATTTGTGTTTGAACTGCTTGAAGAATGGTCGTAAGGTTTCAGTGTGTAAATCGGGATCATGTAAGTATTGTAATGGCAAACGCAACAGTTTACTTCATAATCCTAACATTTCACATAATGACAAATCTTTAGATAGTAACTTAAAACTGTCAGCACCATCATTCACTCCAGTTTCAAATTCACCATCAATAAATGCACATGTTGTTAAATCAGAACCATCAGTACATGTTCTGTTGTCCACCGCTGTTGTACATGTTCTAGACGCACAGAATCAACCACATATGTACAGGGTGCTTTTAGACTCAGCATCACAATCTAATTTTATAAGTTCTAAGTTTGCACAAACACTGAAATTAAAGCAATTCAAAATTTCTTGATCTGTATCGGGCATAGGATCAACAGTCACAAGATCAAATCGTACTATTCAAACAACAATTCAATCAAGATTTACAAGCTATAAGGCCACACTTAATTTTACAATTTTACGAAAAATCACATCAGATCTACCAACCACAACAATCAACGTACATAATTAGTAGATTCCATCAAGCATCAATTTAGCAGATCCAGGTTTCAATCAACCACATGTAATAGACATGCTCATAGGTGCAGAATTGTTCTTTGAACTTCTATGTATTGGTCAGTTCAGACCAACATCAGGAAACATTCTTATGCAAAAAACACTTCTAGGATGGATTGTTTCTGGTACTGTTTGTACATCACCACTGTCCAAATAAAAAAAAAAATGTGTTTGTTGAGTATTCTGGACAGTGTGCATTAACAACTACAAAAATTCTGGGACATTGAAGATATATCAACAAAGGGCAATTTTACATCAACTGAAGAAGCTTGTGAAGAACATTTTTTAAAAAACTTTCAAAGAAATGAGTATGGTAGATTTTGTGTAAAACTTCTGGTTCTTGAGCAAATTAGGAAATTAATTTGACACAGCTCTTCGAAGATATTACAGTCTCGAAAAAAGGTTTATGATAAATCAGTCATTACATCAAAACTATTTGAATTTTATCCAAGAATTCAAAGATCTAGATCACATGGAATTAGTTCCTAATTCAGAACTATACGTATCAAATCCCACTTTCTAAATGCCACATCACTGTGTGCATAAGGAAACTAGTACGACGAGTAAATTAAGGGTAGTTTTCGATGCATCATGTAAATCTTCTTCTGGACTACCACTAAACGATGCTCTAATGGTTGGACCCACAATTCAAGATGACTTGTTTTCAATTGTGTTGAGGTTTAGATATGATGAGATTGTAATAACAGCTGACGTTGAAAAAATGTATTGACAAATTCAAATACATCCTGATCATGCAGATCTACAGCGAATTCTTTGGAGGGATAAACATGAAGAAAAGCTTCAAATATACAGGTTAAAAACTGTTACATATGGTAGAGCAAGTGCTCCCTTCTTAGCCACAAGATGCATCCAACAATTGGCCAAGGAAGAATCAGAAAATTTTCCTAAAGCATCTCAAGTAACCCTTAGAGATTTCTATGTCGATGACATATTAACAGGAGCAAGCTGTATAGAAGAAGGAAAGGAACTACAAAGGGAATAAAGTAACATGTTACTAAAGGGAGGTTTCAATTTAAGAAAATGGTGTTCCAATGAGCCACAAGTGTTATTACAAATCCCATCACAAGACAAAGAATCATGTCACAATCTGACAACAAGTGAAACAACAATTAGAAGCGTGGGACTTTTGTGGAATCCGCAATTGGATAAATTCACATTTTTCATACAGGATATCAATCAAGAAAAACATGTATCTAAGTGATCAATCCTATAAAATGTTGCACGAGTATTTGATCCACTGGGACTTATCGGTCCAGTAATGTTATGGACAAAAATATTTCTTCAGAAGCTGTGGGAACTCAAACTTTCATGGGACGAAACTCTACCAGTCAGTTTAGATTCTGCATGGAAACAATTTATACAAAAATTACCATACTTACAAACATTATATGTACCTCACAGAGTTGTCAAAGATAATATTAATTCACAAATGTTTGGATTTTGTGATGCTTCAGAAAGAGGCTATGGAGCATGCATCTATATCTGAAGTGAAGGCTCAACAGGTGAGATTGTATCCAGATTGTTGTATTCAAAATCAAGAGTGGCACCTCTCAATAAACAAACTCTGCCTCGATTAGAACTTTGTGCAGCAGTCCTACTTTCAGGGCTAATACAAATCACTGGACTGTAACTCAACCCATTCTCTACACAGATTCCACTGTAGTGCTATACTGGTTAAAATCTCAGTCATCACAATGGAATACATACTTTCGTTGCCAATCGAGTCGCAGAAATACGAAGATTGACACGCAATTTGAATGGAGTCATGTTCGATCACATGACAATCCTGCAGATCACATCTCACAAGGATTTATACCATTAGAAATTATGAACACAAAGATGTGAAGATCCATCATGGCATTAAAAGATATCAATGACTATAATGTTGCAACATTACCAATATTGGAATAAGTTCCAGAATAAAGGAAGGAAACTGTTACTTTGAATTCTATT
Organism: Medauroidea extradentata; assembly: GCA_003012365.1. Classification (NCBI taxonomy): domain Eukaryota; kingdom Metazoa; phylum Arthropoda; class Insecta; order Phasmatodea; family Phasmatidae; genus Medauroidea; species Medauroidea extradentata. The sequence goes on from PNEQ01103876.1 coordinate 17,051, forward strand.
CAATTAGACAACATAGAAAACAGATTTTCGTCATTTTTAAAATTGAACCGAGTTATAGCCTATTGTCTTAGATTCATCCACAACATAAAAAGCAAAACCCACAGAACGTATGGATCACTGTCAGTTCAAGAATTACAACATGCATAAATGTTTGTTAAGGCTGGTTCAAGCACAAACATATAGTAAAGAACTTCATGATCCAAGGGACAGCAAATTAGTATGCAGAGCAAATTAAAGAGTCTGAACCCATTTCTGTATGAAAACCATCTCATTAGGGTGGGCGGAAGAATTCAATGCTCAAAATTACCGTACGACCAAATACATCCTATAATAATTCCAAATAAAAATAACTTGACGTATCTGATAGCTAAACAAGAGCATTTAAGACAACTTCACGCAGGTCCACAACAATTACTGGCGTCACTGCGACAGAAATGTTGGCCAATAAATGGATGTAACATTGCAGGTCCGTTCGCTGTGGCCGCCCTCTCCCACACCACCTTCTCTCACACCACCCTCTCTCACACCACCAGGCACTCTTTTACGACTCGTGCGCCACTACAAACGTCTTTTATTACGCACATGCCAGCGCGCTAATGCAAACAAACACGAGTGCCAAGCCGAGGGAAGTTGCATAAACAAACAATCCCACATAAAACATTCATGAAAACACACACGTTGGCATAAAAATGTGAATTTAACATGTAAAGTCTCAGTTATGTCTGTGCCTCGAAATTCAAAATTGTTGATGTTAATTTTGGAAGATTATATTATTTAAAAAAATATATCAATAAAATACAATTGTAAGGTGTTTTTTGTTGTAAATTTAGAGATTGTTTTTTAAACATTTCTTCAGCAATATAATCTAATTTGTACTAGTACATGTTTTATTCTGCTAATTTGTTTCTATTACACTCTAATTCAATAAAAATAATTTATTAATAAGACAGAAACAAATAGTTTATGAATATTCCATCGGTAGTGTAATATATTTTATGTCGATAGATATGAATTTAAGACGCTTTATAATTTTGGTATAGCTAAAGTATCAAACACGTTTGTAAGGACAGCCGAAAGCTGAGTTTTGCAAACAAAATGTTGTCAACTAAGGTTTATGTAAAATATTTATATCAAAATTTAACACCAAGGATAGAAAACTTAGTCCTATATGTTGGTTGTGTTGATAAAAAATAGTAAATTCAGTCTAAAGTAAATTATTCTCCTAAAATAATAATACTGTTGCATGCTGTGGTTCTGAGGGCGGGCTTGATGGGACCTGTGTCGAAACACCTTGAGGGCTGGCCCTTGACTCAAAGCCCGAGTGTCTCACAGTGGGAATCCTGCCAAAACTACGTCATAGATACCTGTCCCAACTGCGTTTTTGCCCTGCGAAGCGGCGTACGTGACTCAAACCACATCCGAAACTTGATGAAATATCTAATTTTAGACCCCTGTAATGCGGGGAAGACCCGACTGTTTGGCCAAGTATAAAAGCTCCGAATCGACAAATTGGAGAGAGTTCGCTATTGGTAGTGCTAGAGGAAGGTGCTATGCCTGTGGAGAGAGACTGGTGAAGACATCTTAGTGACGTCAGAGTCTACTGTGAGGCGGCAGGCGGCTACATTCGGAGCAGTGTTGGGCGAATCAAGAGGACTGCTGCGGCGGGCTGACAGGCGAAGAGGAGGTGCACGACGGGAGTCGAACCGAAGACCTCAAGAGTGAAGACAGCGGTGCACTCGGGTTGCTGCGCAGCACATGGTGAGCCATCACCACTTCGGGCTGATAAGGTTGTACATTGTCCATAGTTGAAAGCCTGTTGATTGGATATATAACTGAATTTTACTATGATTTGTACTGTTTAATTAATTGATGGTAGACATTTTTTGTGCTTTAATTGTCAAAGTTAATTAACGTGTCTGTGACACAGTAGTAATTGTGTGCATAACTAATTGTGTTGTGAGAGTTATAGTTGATTACTGTTTTGTTTATTTCGTAGCTTTGAGAGCCATTAAATCCAGTACTTAATTCAATTCTTTTATTTCTAATTATAAGACCTCTATCCCAAAAGAACTCATGGGAATTGCCCACATATAAAGTTTATGTCTCAAACTTGTAACAATACCTAATTACATGGAAAACTGAAATTAAAATTTGTGACACACAATCTGACTTTGTAAATTACAACATTTCGCACAAGAAGCAGATTCTACCTATCATATTATATTCGTTACCCAGATGTTATTTGCCTTTTTATGATACTTTGTGGTTCAAAATCTCAGGCAGACTTGTTATGTCAGGCACTGTGTTTAAATGTTGGCTGAACGCGCTCTCAAGCTTTCGTCATTATCATTGACAGCAGTAGCCTCAATGCACTCATATCCTTTATTTTAACAGAATCAGTTCAACAAAACAGTCTACAGTTTCTCTTTAATATTGTCGTACCAGGCCACAGACCAGGTGGAGTTGCGCCTGGTCGCGGCAGGTATTCGCAGAGTGTGTCAGTGGCAGGTGTGCGCTGGTTGGTAATAGCAGCTGTGCGGTACTTGAGTATGTGTCGCGGATCAGTGATGGCGGCAGGGCATGTGTGAACTTGACACTGGTGTGCGACACCTGCCATTCTTGCCATCTACCAGTGCAGGACACATGGCTTCGCCGCCTCTCTCTCTACCAGCTGATGAAGAAGACAGTCTGGAAGCAGCGGCCGCGACAGATAGAACGAGAGAGACATGGTGCGCTTCGGGACTCTGATTCATCCAGCGAGAAACGTAACGCGCGTGTGCAACTATCCGGTTCAGTGTTTTACTTTGTTTTGCCATTTGGAACTGGCTCACTTAAGGCCCTAGGGTATGAGGGTGTGGACCGCCCCATAAGAGTCCATGTAAGGTGTAGTTTTCTCCAGGTCCTTCCTGCTTTCCCCGATACGCAGCTGTTTTGACTCGCCAGGTTAGAGAGGGACACTCCGGCGCAAACAGACCACGACCCATCGTGGCTCGTGTTCCCGGCTACACGCTTAACTGGGTGTCGCCCAGAGCATTCCAACGCAGCTCTGTTCCTACCTAACTCTCACCGGACACGGCGTCATGGCGCCCAACGCTTTGGCATGAATATTGCAGTGTAAATCGATGTACAACCTACACAGAGAAGGACTGGAAGATGACACTTCACCACACGATCGCCACAGTTGCATTGTTTAGCCAGCTACATTACAGCCAGCACGTCAGCAACACAGGAAACAATACACTGAGCTAGATCTAGTAACAAATTGAACCATCACACACAATGAGCAGCAAGAAGTGTGTTAGGTGTGGATTTCCAGCATTCCCTGATTTACTTTTCGGAGAAGTACAGCAACAGTGCTGCACATGTGCCATGGAGAACCGGAAGGGGAACCCGAGCATGAAAGTGGAGAAGCTCATCGACCATAGTCCGCCAAGGCAGGCCGAAGTATGTGACTTGCCAATATGTGAAAGACAAGGGAAGGAGATGGCCACTTGTGTGACTTGTCGAACAAGACTCCACCGCAGATGTTCGCAAGCCACGGAACTTGTAACATTCGGTGAGGGCGTGTTCGCTTTCGTAACTTGTGTGTCTTCGAGGCCCCCTCCCCCGCTTCAAGATCATACATCACAACCTACAAACCTACCACCTTAATCACCCCTCCCCCAGCGCCTCAATGACTGCACGTCGAGCTGTCGTGACAACCCGCCAAGAGAGTAGGGACATAATGAAACTTCCCGAGTTCTCTGCACACATGCATGAGGACATGAACCAGTTTCTGCAGCAGTGCGAAACACTGCATTTACGTTACAGCGTAGTGTAGGAGGAGTGGGTTGATCGTGTGATTAGCAACTTGCATGGTGCCGCATAGGACTGGTGGAGAATATGGGGACATGCAACAATGACATGGAACGAGTTCACGATTGGCCTACGGTATCGGTTCCGGTCTGCGGAGGTTATAGCAGACTGTCAAGCGCGATTTTATAGTGAACGACAAAAGGACACATAGTGGACAGAGAGGTTCATAGCCACGAAAATTCAGGTGTTCCGGCACATCTATCCAACAACTCCACCGGAGGACGCACTAAACAGCATAACCCCGCCTCTGCGATTGGAACTTCAACCATTTTTGGCAGAAGTGAATGGTAAAAGTGTGGAGGGATACGTTCATCGAGCATTCATCGCCGACAGGGCCATCAATTGGCTGAGGGGACGTCCATTACAGACACTAGGATGGGCGGATGAGGAGGCCCCCATCAGCAAAAATATTCGCAATAGCGGCACACCAACGGGCCGAAGACAACACACAATTGAGGCGCTGCGGCCTGCCGACTCTGTGTCCGTCCCACAACTCTCGCTACAGGACATTCGACCACCACAGTGCCACACCTGTCCAGCACACACGTTTCACTGGCACCAGGACTGCCCTGTTAGGAATGCCACATGCCCGCCGTTGGGAAACGCCTAAGTCAGGGAGGCAGGCCAGATGCTGACCTCCCCGCTGTCAATCACCAGACACACCTGACCACGACCAACACCGACTCAGAGCCATTTTTGGGACAATTAACCATCGAGGAGGATCAGTTACTCCGCATCCCGATCAAAGTCAACAACCAACAAACTTCTGCATTAGTTGATACTGCCGCCAGCCATACTTTCGTCGCATCCACACTCGTTAATCCATCACAGATCCGACCTGGACCCTGCATGCTACAGCTGGCCACCAGAGGGAAGCACAGTGCCACACAGGGCGTAACCGACCTGACGATCAGGATATGCGACCAAGACGTCTCAAAGTCGAAGCCTTGGTCGTGGACGGCCTACAAGAGCTCGTAGTGCTGGGGCAACCATGGGTGCAGCAACAAACAGCAGTGATAGAGGTCGCAGCGAAGAGGGTACACGTGTGAGCCGGGGAACGACAAACAGTGTATGCTGTCGACCGGCGGCCGAATTCCAACAAACACACAATTCACCTGGGCGACCTGGACAACGTGGTCTCAGCTCTGAATACAGGACAGCGATACAAGCTCTCTTGGATGAACGGAAAGATGTCTTCGCTTTCTCCTGCCTACTTCAGACAACCATAGCAGCTGAGCACCCCATGCTGACACCTAACCCAGACCTAGTCTACACTGGTCCCAGAGGCTACGGGATGCATGAACAATGGGTCATCCGGGAGCAAGTCACAGAGATGCTAAAGGAGGGTGTAATCGAACCATCCAACAGTCGATATAATGCCCGCATTGTACTCAGGCCGAAGAAGAATGGGACACTGTGCTTTTGTGCTGATTTCCGTCCGCTGAACCTGGTGACAGAGAGTGCCCCTCCACCACGGATCAGTGTTGATAAGGCCTTGGCAGGACTGGGTGACGGCCGAGTGTTCTCGACGTTAAACTTAGTCAGGTTATTGGTAAGTACCGATACGTCCAGAAGACTGTGAGAAGACAGCCTTTATGACACCAGATGCACGCCGCTTTCAGTTTCGAAAGATGGCATTCGGGCTGAAGTGCACTCCCTCAACCTTCCAGTACATGACGACGCAGGTGCTGGAGGGGTACATCGTGGAGTTTGTCGCAACGTACCTCGACGACGTCATCGCCTGTTCCCGGACATGGGAGGACCATGTACACCATCTGAGTTAAGTGTTAGAACGACTGGCAGTGCACCAACTTGTAGTCTCCCCCCAGAAGTGCCACATCGGTAGAACCTCCGTCGACTTCCTGGGGCATGTGATCCGGCCGGATGGTAACTAAGCCCATCCCGAACACCTGGACAAAATTGCCAACAGCACATTTACGACGACCGGGAAACAAGTGCAATGGTTCATTGGATTAACGAACTGGTTGAGGAACTACATACCATAGTTCGCCACAATCGCCGCCCCTCTCACTGACTTGTTGTCTGTAAAAAGAAAATATGCCTGGAACGAACGTGCCCAGAAGGCATTTGAAGAGTTGAAATCGCAGTTCACCCAGTGACATGCTTTGTCTCGAATCAACCCTGAGAAGCGCATATACGTCCAGAGCAATGCCAGCACGGAAGGTGCCGGCGCCGTCCTATACCAGCTAGCTGATGACGGGTCACGACTCATTGTCAACTACAGTAGTGCCAAGTTCGGAGATGCAGAACGTCGCTATCACAGCAATGAGCGAGAGTGCCTGGCGGTAGTTTGGGCTCTTCGTAAGTACCACCCTCACCTAGAAGGAAGACAGTTCACGTTATGGACGGACAACAAGTGTCTGACGTGTCTGGACACGATGCAGGGAAGAAGGGGTAAACTTATCGGCTGGGCACTGTTACTACAGTCGTTTGATTTTACGACTGAGCATGTCAGTGGAGTAGACAATGAACTTCCCGATCACTTGTCACGGGATCCAAACCCGGCTCAAACCATCATGGACGACCACGACATGGCAACGATGTTTCCTCCTGAGCGTCCCTCAACTCAGCAGAGGAAAGTCAATACAAAGGAACACGCCTCACTGCAGGCGATCACGCATTCGTCCAGACCGACTACCTGGTCTGCTGTGAATAATCATGTCCTTAACACACAAAAACATCTCCTACAGCTTTGCACTTAATAGCCAAGTCCGCCGAGGGTAATGTGGAGCGTGTTCGAGTAAGGGATTAAGTGCTAGAAACGAGGCCGCCATTTGTGGAGACGGCATGGAAAGTGTTTGTGGCCGCCGAGGCGAGAGAGACAGTCTTGAACTTCGCACACAGTGATACACTAGCAGGGCATCCAGTGCTGAATGTAATACAGTATTTCCACTGGCCTGGACTCAGAGTGGATGTGTGGGATTATGAACGAGGCTGTTAGGACTGCCAGCGGAAAAAGGCACGGAGAGCAGATGGGACCGAACAACAATCCCCCCACCTTCCTACTACTCCCTTCGAAGCTGTAGCATTGGACTTGATGGGACCGTATCCGTGCACCACCAAGGGATATTGTTTCATATTAGTGGTAACTGACATGTTCTCTCGCTGGGTGGAGGCATATCCACTGTAATAGTCTCCTCCATAAGGATGATGTATGATGAGAACTATTTCTTTTATTTAAGATTTTGTGTAGGACATACTTATCTGGGACCATACCTTGAAACATACCAAATTGCAGGTACAACTGAAAACTCTCATTAAAGAAAAATAACAAGTGTAGAATTAGAATAGACTATTTAATAAAAGGAAATTAATTGAATTTACTCCGTGAAGCAGATGCATAGGAAATAGATTGAAAATTACAATTAAAGCTAAACCTCTCACTAAATAGCCGAACCATGACGACAAACATATTCAAGTTAAGTTCTCAGCTGTTGAAAGTTGGGATTCGAGCTCAGTATTAGAATCAAGTTTTGCTCCTGGCTACCATAAACAAAATATTAAGAGAATGGTGCTCAGCGGTAGAATAAAACTCATAATCCAGACCTCTGGTTCTGTTCGGTCCTCACAAACTTAAGCATTTACTGACCTCTTTAACATTTTGAAAATTTGTAGGTTCAAAGGTGAATGAATTAGACATATGCACAAAAAAACATATCAACTTTGGTGACCCGTTGAATAGAATTATACACGGAAAGTTACAGACATAATTCCGTGTTTCATCCCTCGACGCCTTGAGGTTCACCAAAAATCAAATGCTAAGCCTATAAATTACG
>PNEQ01103877.1:0-24705 GCA_003012365.1 Medauroidea extradentata
ATGATGTGAAACCATCGGTAATCTGTATATTATGTTTTACGTTTGCCAGCCTAACAACATACTTTTTATTTCACATGTTAAGAAAATACGTTAATTATTGTTTCTGAAGTGCGTCGTCGTTGTTCGTGGCAGTAGAACTGAACGAAACTTGAATTATTGAATAGCGTGTGTCATGTCTGTTGTAGTGGCGGTTTTGCGTCACAAATTCAAATAAAATATGCCCTCATTTACGAGATGCGTAACGGCAATAGCGCGTGTTTAGATTAGTCGATGGACAGAAACCAGACATTAACTCGTAGGTATTTATAACTAAGATTACTTTTTTTATATCTTACATTCAGCCCCCGTGCATTTAATGAGTAGATATTGTAACTAAAATTTATCGGAGCAGTTTAATGTAGTTGTAAACATTGCACGACTCTATGTAAATAAAAGCACGTGGCATTATTTGTGTTTACATCGGCGGAAAGATATAAACTGGCAGGAAATAGAAATTAATCAGGGCTTTTTTGAGTGTTCACTTTATTCCGAATCACCTATACTTAAGTTCCCTGCATTTTCATATCGTACAATAAATTTGTATTGGGTAGAAGGGACAATACAGTTTTCGGACTTACGGCGAGAGGATTTGCAGAGTCACGAAATTATTTCAGTTTCCGAACAAAAATAACATTTTTGTCGGGGTACAAAAAATTTTGACTTGTTAAACTAGCCTAAACTTTTAAGTTTGTAATAAATTTTCTTCTCCATGGAAACAGTGTAGTAAAAGGTTCAAACAGACTATCAGCCCATGGGTACCCGAAATGACGTTCGTAATACTGGTAATAGAAGTTAATTTCATCCTGAATGCTGTCTTCAGTATTAACCATGCCGATATTTAAGTTTCTGGTATCAAGTAGACCCTGGCTGCGCTTATGAATTTCTGCACCCAAAATTGCCGAAATATGCATTTCAAAGGCCCGGTTCCACATACTATTGCTCAAATGGTACACCCAGTGCAAGTCCACACGTTGTAAAACCAAGACACATAATTAGTGTATTTCACATAGCTATTCAGATACTTGGTTAACAATCCGGGTCGCAGTTCCTTTATTCTTCAAAAAGACACTTGAAAAATAAAATTACAGTAAAATATTTACTGTTTGGATAGTGTACACAGCCTGTGCTGTAAAAACGGGAAGCATGTATGAGAACTATTAGCGTAGATATATTAACACAAAAAAATCATTTAAGATAAAATATATTATGGGTCGTCAAATTAGCGCAAGATAGAACTGGGTTTAACGATTTAAAAATGTAAATTAATTTTCAGTAGATAGTCATTTCTTTCAGCATTCACAAAGGTTTGTTGGATTTCTTGTGAAGTTTGTTTTTTCTTCATGAAGTTATAAAGCTAACAATTCTCTCGAAGCCACTCCGTGAAGTGCATGTTAACATGTGGTGCTAACACGCACTTGACTGAAAGTGGTTTTAAAAGCTTTATTGCTTAATGAAAAATGCGTTGTCGCAGGAAACACAACACACCAGTATTGTGAATGCTGAAAGGAATGACTTTACTTCGTTATTAAGTTACTATATGATTTATTGTAAATGTTTGTGATTGAAATTGTCTGACATCTTCAATTTCCCTCGTCAAATCTGGACTTAATGGGATCAAATGAAGGAAAATAAAAGAAAATGAAAATGAATCTACGGAAAATTTTGAGGTACGTGAAATATTGGTACGTTTTAAAATTTTTTAACGCCGTGTTAACTGTATATCTGCGGTTGGTGAAAAAGGCTATGCATTTTGTTAATTTTGTTTTCTTTTTAATTTTAAGTAATAACTGGTGATCTGCGATGTAGATTTATTCCCAGTGCTGTGGGAAGACATGCTGCGTAGGCCATCGCTTGTCTTTTATTTTGATAGTTTAAAACGTCTTGGGTGGCTTAGAACAGCAGCAGCGGTAACTTGGCGTGATTAGGTTTTAAACCTCAGTTGTGCAGCATGAGATTTAAATGTGCGCGTAACGCTTTCCAGCGTTAACTGTAGTAGATTTAGTTACGTCCACTAATATCAAGCATTTAATTTTCACTTATATTTTATATAAAGCTTTCACTTCCTCAGTTTTGCTGTGTACTTTATAAAATGTATTCACATCACGGAATATTTCTTGCTATCAAGTTTCCGTGATAATCATAGACGTTATGTCAAGCGCATGTTTACAAACTAATCGCAGTATTTGTTCAAATAATCAGGGATTTGAACAACTATGTTAGGAGACTATAAAATTTTTCCATTCAACAACCCAAAGGTTAACGGAAACATTATGCTGAAAACCGTTAAGCATTACAGTAGCAACATTTCCAATTTTATTAGGCGACACATAGGTTTATACAATGTCAAAATAACTCTTAAGAAAAGGAATGTACAATGACCTAAATTAACGTGAATATGTAAATTAATGTACATATCGTTTTGAAAATATCTAACAAAATACTACAAAAGAGGTACATGTGATATTTGTTTACCAAATGTGTAAAAGCAGTGACATAAAATATTTTTAAATTTATTTCAATAAGTAACACTAGACTTTTTTCTAATTTAGGCTGTACCAAATGTTGGATATAATTGTTGTGCTGGTGAATTGAGTTGTATGCAGAGTGTTTGAGCTGGTGTATCTCGCTGGACGCAGATATTAAAGGACATGTTAGTGTTGCAGGTAACGAACTGCTGTATTAAAGGAAACAATGGGGGAGAACTGGCCTAAAGAGATCCGTGGACGGTACGCACTTGAAAGGCGTATCGGTCGAGGTGGTCAAGGCACTGTATGGGAGGTACATCACAGGGTAAGTCTTACACGAACAATAGCTGTTATTGTATCTTGTGAAGCCTACCACAAATGCTCACTCTCTTAATATAGTGTCTACAAACAGTATTAGGTATTGAAATAAGGCAATCATATTTAGCAATAAACTGTCTACGGCGATAAATCATATTTTCTTATAATAATGCTCACAAGATCTGATAGTGGTGTATATTTCAGAAAAATATTTTAGCATAAGGAATAATAGTCAAAAAATTAATTGAAAGTTCACACGTTTCATAATTACGACAGAAAGCAAACTTATAAATTTGAATTAAATCAACTTATTCAAAATGTTTCATTTTCTTTACAAAATTCATCATTTGGTAAAGTTCACCTGCGACAAAGGCCACTGTTTAGATTTTCATATTACACAAAACAGCAAATGAAATGCTAGTTAACAATATAACATGCTTGGCTAGATATCGAGTAATTCACAAATTATCTTGCATCAAATAAAGGTAAATTCAATCGTTCGATTCCTCAATATTCGGAGAAGTGACTACGATTTTACAAATTTCTGTTCTAATACATTTAGAACGAAGTTTCGTAAGCGGAAACTTGCGGTAGTAAATTAATATTAGGTCTAATTTAAAAGACATTTTTTAATACGCGTGATGTGAAGCAATAACCAACGCTCACAGTACTTTAGTTACTGTGTATTAAAACCTAAAGTAACGAAATATTTGTTGACCTTGCCGGTCACGTTTTGGTTTACTGTTGAACCAAATACTCAAACTAAAGTTGCCGAGGATAACTTTTTACTCCTTGATCATAAATCGGGATAAAATCATTGTACAACGTCTAATCCAAATTAAAACAATTTAACATTATCACTGTAAATAATTTTGGTGTAAATCCATCTAACCAAAGCAAAGCAATATTAGTTTGTTTGCTGGTAATATTCACTAATTAAATTTTTTCCGTTGTGGGTTTTTATACAACTAACAAATGGTCAAAATCAAATCTATGTACTATTTTTAGAATAAACTCTACTGACAAATACCTATGAGCATAGCAATAATATAACAAAAATCAGAATGCTTCTTAAACGTAGTCTTATTTCTGTCACTAAGCCTTCGCCCGTAGTTTTCTTAGATTTTATGATTGTCTGACTGTTAGCTCGCGTTCTGGAGAATAATTTTTGTCAGTTCTATCATTTCAGAATTGCGACAATGTAAACCTTTGCTGAAATATTTTAGACTGAAGTTGCACTGCTAGTTATTTGTTTTCGTATAGTAAAGTGATTTTTGTTATCACATAACATCTGGGTAGCATGTGGGAGTGGCGTCGTGAGAGGAGTATGTATCAGTACCAGAATTAAAGGCTGGAGAAATGAGATGGCCCCGAGAAATCTGAATATTATAGGATGAGTTGGTGTCACAATGATAACCTTCATAACTTCAACCAAACAAATTTTGAATTATAATTTATATGCAGATTTTTTTTTCTAGATTAATGGTGAGAGATATGCTCTGAAGGTAGCAGTTTTCGACCCTCGTTATGACGAAACTGAGTTCTTGGTTCGTCTTTCTCATGTGAGTATTGTAATATTTAGTACTTCGTACTCACGGGATATAGTCGTAAGCTTTAAAAACGTAAAACAGGAAATAGTTCTAAGCTGTAGAAACTTAAAATTCACAGCAACATGGAAATATACTAAAGTTATCTCAGTGTAACTAACTGATTTACCTCTGTTGATATAAATAATGTAAGTAGATTTTCTGCCTTAAGAGGGCGAATTAGATAAATAAGCGCTGAATTCATAATTAGAGATCTAAGTTTTTTGAAAAAAAAAAAAATGTAGAAAATCTCTGAAACTTGGCAAAAAGTTGCTTTAGATTGTTTATTTTTTGTAAATAGGCTTTGAAAAACCTAAAATTCCGAACGGGTACTGTAAACGCTTAATTATGTACCAGCAATCTTGGTTATTTACCCATGTCTGCGTAAAACAGACAAAAATTTCACCTAAAACTTCTCGCCAACAAAAGTTTTCGTTAATGTAACGAGTTTAAAGTGTTGCGTACATTTTTGTCAAATTAAAAAGTATACAGTTTTCTTTCTGTTTGTATAAAATTCCAGGTAACGTACGTTATGTGAAGTTCAGGTAATAGTTTCTATGAATTGTAAAACATCAGAGCTTCAGGATATTACATGAATACGATTGACAAGTCAGAGCATTTACCTTGCATTATTCAAATATTTCTTAGTTAAAAATTTAATCTTACACGTACAGGTTGAACAAATTGTTGATTTGCCCAAATGTAAAAGTTTTATTAGAAAGCCGTAGAAATACAAATTTACTTAAAATGGAAGTATATTTAACTTTATGCCGTTCCTGATCAACAGAAACCAATATTTGTGCCCTGATTAGTTTGATGAAAGATAATATTAAAAAAAATTGTGTTAAAAGTAATTACTCTTCAGCATTCCAAGATTAATTTAAGTAAAGGGAATCTATGTAACATGAATGTGTCCACAGCCACATGTTATCAGAATGGAGTTCTTCACCCAGACTGCGAGAACACTATTCATGGTACTAGAGTACATGGACGGAGGCTCACTCGATGACAGAATCGCACAGTTGTATAATCTTGAAGAAAGTCATGCCAAGTTTTTCTTCTACCAAGTTGCTATGGCCGTGGAATACCTGCATAGGAAGGGCATTTGCCACCGCGACCTGAAGGTATGTCTATTGTAGGTATTGCATAATGTTAATGAATACTAGTAAAATTAACTACGGTTAAGTACCAAGTGAACGGTACAAAGTAACATGTTATTCATAAAGCATTTGAAACAGTGTAACAGCACTACCAAGAAATGAAATTGTCCAAGACTAAGTAAAACCGTGTAGATACAGTCGTAAAAACAATATAAACCACCTGTATCTTAATGCTATCCACGCAACTGAGCAAAAGTGTCTTTATCTTCTACCATTGTTGCCTGTTAGTTAAAAATTATTTTCGTGGCACTATTCAAAACTGTCTTAATTCATAATGTTTGAGAAAATATTCACACCTTAAAAAGAAATATTGCTGTTTTCATAAACACAAATACGAATAAACAGCAATTACGTAGAGAAATTTCAGTAACTGAAATGTATCGACTACCGAAAAATTTTGTAGGCCAGCGTGCATCGATACAATAAAAAAAATATTGTTTACCAGTCAAAGGTTGTGAACTCTTCAGTTTTTTTTCAGTGTTACATAAATATCATAAATTGATATTTTTGTTACAATAAAAAGATTGTACAATACGTAAATCGTAAGCCGTATGTACTTTTCTTTTGCACCAACAGCAGCAAGCAAAATAAATTTCCTCCCACAATATTATGTTTTTATAAGGAAATATTTTTCTTCAAATGAGAAAATATATTGCAAAACACTTAAGAATTTCGGTTTTGGAACTTAATCTATCAACTAAATTCAGCAGATGGTATGTATATAGCTGGACCAGTTATAAAACTGCTTCTCTGTCTTGGAAGATGTGCGCAGGAAACTAAACTGTCTTTGAAGTGTATTTAGGTGCCAACCAAGCTTTCATCAGGAGATCTCGAAAAATAAATTTCTGAAGAAACCAAATCATCGCCGTAGCCGGAACTTTGTCATATGAAAGACTGCTCGGTATACACCTTCTGAAAATACATCTTTGTATTACATTGATTCATGACTTATCATTCGGATTCTTGACCCATAATTACATAGAATTTTATTCTCCTGTTTCATAACCAGTGATATGGTAAAATTTTATTTAAAATAGTTAACTGTAGTTTTGTCTTTCGGCGTATTTCATGTACACACGCGAAACAATTTGTTTCCTTTCCTAAAATTTTTTGCTCAAGTCAGATTCCATTTAACTAATTTTCGTAGTATATTTGACAAGTCAGACCATTCATGAGGGTTTCTAAAACATTTTTACTGACTCAAGAGGTTGACCTGACACTGTTACTTTATGATGAAAGATAAGTGAACTCAATTTGCCGTAGATTTTAGGATTTACCGTGACAAAGGTAAATTATTATTAGGGATTAGTTTCTCGTAAGGAAGAACACTCGCAGTTATGCTACTTTTGAGGAGAAATCGCCTGACGGCTTTCGGAGGTATAGCTAGCAGAAGACGCGTTAGTGAAAAAATGCCGATCTCCTACAGTTGGCTCAACAGCACTATCATCGCAGTCGGTGGAAGATCAGCGGAAAAGACACACTACGCTAACGTAATCATTGACACGTTGCTCTATGCCTGAAAAAATACGGCAGTCACGGTGTCATTCCTAGTTTCCGTGCCTCAACTAAATAAACCTAAGTTCCAATGAACTCGTAAAGAGTACCCATTGTTTATACTAGTGTGAAAGGTATGGGATGAGAAATTCATTAAATTCTATCGACGCATCGCATTGACCGCTACTAAAGAGCGTCCCAACCTTACATAGCAGTACAGGTCTTATAGCGCGCGCTGTTTTCAGATCGCTACTGCGTTACGAAGTTCAGAAGATGAACTACTTCACGATTTGGGTTTTAAAAAAATTATTATTGTTATTTCTGTAATTGATACAGCAATTTGTATAAAATATTGTTCCAAATTATGTTAAGGATATTTTATAATATTTTAAAATGAGAAATAATTCACTCCGCTGATATGAATTCACTATATGAATTGCAACGAGCGTTTGATTAAAAAATAATTATAACGTACATTATAATTATTATAGCCGCTATTGACAAAATGGAAGATTATTCCATTTTTAGAAGTCTGTCCGAAGACAATGTGGTTGGGGTAACGTTGACGATTATGAAATTGTTCTTTTGAAAATCAATATCGTGTGGAACTGACTAAAAGTATTTTGACATTATTTTTGAAGTGGGAGAGGGGGTGTTATCAAACAAGAGTAAATTAATGTTATGCCGTGATGTTAACTTAATATCGCAAATTTTCACGACATACATGACAATTACGTTTCTATCCTAAACGTGAGCATAGGTCAACCTGTTTTTCAGTATTCTTTGAAATTATTCTATGTATTATGTAGTTACTTTAATAAACATAGTTGAATTTTTACTGTTAACGGAATTTTAGTCTGTAAAATAGCTTAACCATAAAAAGCAAATTTGTCATAAAAAAAAGACGACGTAGTAAAACCTAGCAAACAAACTGATAAAGAAATAAATTTTAATATTTTCTCTAATTTAGTTTGTTTTAAGTAACTATCACAAATGTAGTTGAAATGAACATAGCCTTAAATTTATTAATGGGAATAGTTTGCCTTTCCTTTATAGTTTAAATTTCAAATGTTTGTTAAATGTACTGTGTTGCTGCTTCTTCATATTAGCGTAAATTGTTTGGAACAGCCTCCTTCTAAAATTACCTTAATGCGTTAACATTATGAAATATACTGGCATAAGATCGACGTAATATTTTGCTCCCTTTCTCGTAGCCTATTGTTTTTCCTTCCATACAAACGTTAACAAACTACACGATAATTTTATTTCGGAATCAAGTCACTGTATAAAACGATACGCTCGGCCGCGAGACACTGTAGTTTCATTACTGAACCAGTTTGACACGGGACGAAGAAAATTGCTGACTAAGGAAGCCTGTTTCTTTTTCATTAATCCTTCCAGACGAAACCTGTCTCCGAAAATAACGTTTTTTCCCTCTACGGACAACACTGAGAGCGACAATCAGCTGTGTAGTTTGTAGGATGAGCGCGTGGCGAGAGCATGACGATAATACGCCAGACATCACAGCTATAAACAAGAACTTCTTAAAATATTGCGATGGAGTTGCTTTTAAAAATTAATTTAGGTCATCATGAACAACTTTCTCGCTCTTCAGTAATAAGTTCCTCACCGATCAACTTGTTTGTTTTTTAGAAAACTCACAAACGTTAGAAAAAATTTTGTACAACTAACAAATGTTTTAGACTTCAGATTTCTTCGTTGGCGTCCAGATATAGGAAAGTACTCTTCATTTAAATCTGGATTTGATCCGTGAGTTATGCGAAAACTGTACAAAGTTAAAAATCTTGTTTCTTTTATTTTTTTAACGCCTTAAAATTGTGAAATGATAAACCAAGTATATCACACGATGCTGGTTTCGGTGCTGTAAAGTTTAAAGTTATTACATCAAAGTTAAATTATGAACAATTCGTGATATTTGGCAACAACGCACTCTGTAGCAAGGACGGTGCTTATGACTGTTATCGTGCATTAGAAAAAGAACGCGAACTTCAATATAACCCTGTATTGCAATCTAAGAGCGAGACTCTCTATAGTTATAAGTGTAACAGTGTTCTTAACACTGAACTGTACAAAGTGCTGTACTACTGTGGACACACGTCACAGCAGAATTGTCGCCACAGAAATCTTAGAACGAGACCAAGAAATAACACTGATGAAAAACGAAGAGAAATCGAGCCTAGTTTGGCTGTAGCACACACATCCATAAACAAAAATAGTGTAGTACTTAATTCTGTCCCATTGCAAGAAACATACATTAGGCCTATTGAACTGCGTGGACTGGGGAAGTATTTTGTTCCCATAACAGTGTTGTGAATTGATTAGACTACTAAGTGCCGACTGCACTGAGAATTTAAGAAATCCCATGACTTTTCTTAACATTTTCTCAAGCCCTATATCACTCATGGCTTCTTAACATTGGGGTTAGCATTTAACATTGGGGAAAATATTATATCGAATTTGTTAGTGATATTTCTACAGGATAAACATAGTGTAAATTGTTGACTGCACTCAACGAAAATAATTTAAATTATTTGTACTTTCTTACGTTAGAGATGCCGTTTTTTAATGGCGTTATATTTTTAACAATTGGTTCGGAAACTATTTTAACAATGAATTCGATGTATTTTTAAAATTTTCACTGATATTTTTCAATCTTATAACACACGAAACACTAAATGTGAGGAGCCCTGGGAAAAGGGACCTTAAGCAATTGTAAGATAAGGTCCCTTTTCACATGACTCCTCACAAATGTAGGTTATAAAATCACAATCACGAAATATTTGTGCGATGTAAATGGAAAATAAACATTTCAGCTACGTTCGCAAGTCAAATTAAAAATAATTTTTCTCGCTAATATTGTGGTAACACTTCACCGATTGAGATCTCAATTCTCAGACTGTTCAATGCCAATTACAAATCCTTTGGTCATTTGATCGTGTAATCGGGTACTGTGTGTGCATTTCAGCTTAGTATAGTTTCTGTGTAAGTAATAGGAGTATACACCTGGCATTGCCTCACTACTGTTTCAATAGAAACAGTTTGTTTGCTGTTAAATATGTGAAGTACAGGTCTCTGTTGTCTGTAATTAAATGCTTTCTGTTCTAAGAAACGTTGAAAATTCGAATTAATAAGTAAATTGTATAGACCTATTTCTGAAGACAAAACGCATTGTTTTGCCGGAGACACAAATTATACAGTTAGGCAAACGTACAGATTGTAGTAAAAATGTCAATTTTAAAATCAGTTTTTTAGTTAATGGGAAAAATTTACTTCGATAAGTGACATTTAAGTAACTGGAAAACTACATTAAAACCGTAAATGTTCAAAAAAAATTTCAATACAGAAAATATAAGACAGCCATTTTCGAATCATGGAGGGAAAGAGAAAATTAGTAACTAGTACACTGTAAAAAATTTAATATTATAGTAAATTTATAAATAATGTGTAGTAAAGGGCAGTTACCATACTTAAGAATGTAAATTGAGAAAATTTTGCATTACTACTATATACATGTAATAACGGAACATAAGTTTGATTTCTTAAGAATTGTAGTTTAAAAAAATTACGTATAGCCCACAATGTTACCATTCCTACATAACATTCTTATGCATCAGCGTTGTAAATTAACAAATAAATGTTTAATGTTTCATGTTCAGTCATCAACTTACTAAAAATGTGTTTGCAAACGGTACCCGAGCAGTCAGAGGCGCTGCGAAATATTTTGTCGCTCACCCATCGTGTCTCCTAACCCCGCACCTTTAAAACACCCCTGCCTCCCACACATTGGAAGGAGAAAAATGTGTGGAGGAAGGAGTGTTTAAGACATTTTCGAACTTAAATGGCCATATAGCCTAAGTGGTTAGAGAATCTACTTGTAATTGTGCACGAGTACTAAACTTTTGCGTAACTCGAGACAAATAATTTTTAAGATGTACTCTTTCTTTCGGGGTACTCCCAGTTTTTGAAACCTATTTGGTTTTCGGTTTAATTAAAAAAAAATTGAAATTTAGCAGGGGAAATATTGGAGAAAATATTTTCCCAAACATTTATTTTAAGGGGGGGTCAACATTTTGGGGCGTAAAACTATTAAACCGTTGACATGCGGAGCTGCGCTTTGAACTGTTAACTACTCTTAAACCATTTGTATCCGTATTTATCTGCTTTTAATTGAATTTGAAAAATAATTAATCAATGCGAAACACCCCATGAATATGTTGAGAAACTCAAATTTTATTTTCCGTGTTCTGCGTACCGTTAAAAAATGTTCACCAACTTCCATAGGATAGCTCATAATTTCGAAGTTATACCTTTTTTTTTTTTAATATTAAGGGGGTAAGTTAGGTGCTTTTAACTTTTCAACATTTTGACTTATGAAGGTGCGCGTTGAATTGTGGTCTATGATTAATCCTAAAGCTGTACATTGATTTTTAATTTTTTTATATAAAAGCAGGCCCAAAGCGTTTTCACCATGGTACTTCGGTTAGAGAGCCATTGGCCTGAGGTGCTGAGCCTCACATTTAGGATAGATTGCTGCAGGTCCTATCATAGTGGCTCGCAGCCTATCGTGCATTGCCCGTCCACTCTACTTGCCCTCACAACGCGGTTCACCCTTCTGAGTTTTCGCGCTAGTGTCTCGGGATCAGTAACCGGTTTTTAACATTGACACTAAGTTTAGTATCAGAAGCGCGTTGGATTTCCTGATTACGGTTGCGAATCGTGATACACTAGAAATCTTCCCATAGTGTTAACACTCATCAATACTTTTAAACCACTCTTGTTCCCTCAAATTTATGCCAACTCGACGGAAGTTAAACCTTGTGAAGTAACAAACAAGAGTAATAACACTGTTGGGTAGTGTCACAACCTACGTGATGTAATGGTAGGTAAAAACAAGCGTGGCTATAGTAAGTGACCAAATGTTTTGTTGCAGCCGGCCAACGTTCTCTTGGCATCGGATGAACACTACTGCTTGGCAAAAGTGTCAGACTTCGGCTTGTCTAAATACGACGACGAAGGATTGCAGACTATAGCAGGCACTGAGGACTACATGGCACCAGAAATAGGGGACATGTCTGAATACACAAATAAAGCAGATCTTTGGAGTCTGGGCGTACTGCTTGTAGAATGGTAAGTCTTCAAGAACGTACACAGTTAAAATACTTAAGTTTAAAACTATGTACAATTGTTAAAATGCGTATGGTAAAATGGTTTCCCTTACACCAATGCCAGTGATTCCATACTTTAAATGAACAGTTAAATGTATATATTTTCTTAATCTAAAACTTACAGTACGTGTTCCATAGTTTAAAAAGGTTAAAATATAAAAATTTTGGTCAGGTTTTAAACAACTACGTTTTAGCGCTGGTGACAATGACAAGAGTGTAAAGCACCATCGCAATGATGGGGGTGGGGATAACTGGTTTTTCCCAAAAATATTCGCTTACCAACATTATCGGGAGAAATTCGGTAATACGAATATCTGTGACCCCCCCCCCCTTCCCCTTCCTAGATTGGACTCGAAGCCAAATAACATTGGTTGGAGGCAAGTGCGCTAACCACTGTGCCAACTACAGCAAAGTGAAAACGTTAACTTCACATACTTTAAAGGAATATTTGTATGTAACCGTAAACTATGGCAAATTTAGCCATGAGTTTAAGTGCGTTTAAGTGACGAGCATTTAAAATCTTACCTTATGTAGATAAAATTAGTTTTGTAACCAGTTGGTTCCAATTAAAATTGTACTTACAAAATAACCCAAAGACTTGGTGTGAGACAGTTACCTCGAGATTGGCAAGCAAAATTTGCCAAATTTTACGGCATAACATTAGTATATAAGTATTCGGCTTGCTACCCATATATATTCCAAATAATCGCAAAATTCACTGTCTGAGAAGGAGTTTATGAAGTTAAGTGGTTGCAGACGTGCTGTTCTATGGCAAATATGAACTATAAATAAATCTATTGTAGTATTGCTTACATTTTAAGAGGTTTTATTCTAGTAAATTCGATTTTTGAATAATTGCACTTTATTAATGCATGTCAAACATTGTAGCAAAAATAATGTAAACGGACCTGCTTAGATAGACTAGAGGTAATTGTAAAATTTATAAAATATTGTACACAAGTGTTTGCAATTGACGCAAAATTGACCGATTTTCGTCTTAGTCATTCTTTGACATAAGTTAGAAACCTAACTTGTTAATCTGTTCATAGAGTACATGGCTCTCATTCATCTTCTAAACATTTAATAACACTAACCTATTAAAGAAATGGAACTTATCTGTGTACGTTACAAGTAACCTTTTTGTCTTATATTTAGAAAATAACTTAAACTGTGTTTTTATTTCTGTACTGTAACTTAATATATGCCAGGAATTGAGATTCCAGTGATCACGTACTTGTGTAACTTACGTAGCAAGTCGTAGTTTTCTTTGTTGTAGAGGTCGTTTGTTCATGCAGCTTGTTGGGATACGTACCAAACTGTCGCTTGGGTGAACCCTACATACGAGAAACATCAGCAGAATGTCGGGACATGGTGCGGCGACTTCTGAAGAAAAATCCCACATCACGGCTAGACTCCCGGGCCACTTTACGCCACCCATGGCTCGAGGTAATATAACTGTATTCTTTCCAAATTAATGTACTTAAGCTAGTAATCTAAAAGTCGTTAAGTATCTCTTACTGAATTCATTATAGAGCATTTTTATGCAAGATATTGTATTAGTCACAACATTACTGTATTTCTAAACTTAAAAATAGCATTAAGTAACGTTAAATTGCTAATTCGAAAACGAAAGTTTTCTTAACTGTGGCGTACGAATATTTCTTCTGCAAACACTGATAGAAACGTTTAGGTTTTATTATTGGTGCTGCAATTGTTCTTTTCAGCTGATTAACCTTATGGTAGAATCAGTACTTAAAAAGGTATTTGCATTTTAAATGCTGTAATATTCTGGTAGTGCATACAGAAAACAGAGAATTGTGCAAACCATTTCGTTCAAAATATTTAAACCAAACAAAACGGAAAATAAAAGTAGAATAATTTTTTTAAAGTTATGTTTGACAGACATAGAAATCTAGAAATCAGATAATTGAATGTTTTAACGAATTCAGACATTTAGTTCAATACTGAAAAAGTAGTTTTTATGTTCTGCATACCTGCGAGTAAAAAAAAAATTTGAAAAATTGAGTGAAGGAGGAATTAAGTACTAGTTGATAGTTTAAATTACTGAGTACTATTAAAATCAATGTGAAATATTTTACGTAAATGCTCAGTTTACTCAAGGGAAAAGGTGGACTAACTGAGTGAGAGAACAGTCGCTATTTCAACCCATAAGGAGGTAGTAATCGGCTAGTGTTCTTGAGTAACGTAACAGAAAAATATCTTGGTATAAAGATGACTTGAGTTTACGTAATTTTTAAGTCCCTGCAGTTGGTAATGTTTATCCCTCTGCTACCATTCTGTGCATTGTTAACGGACATATATTTTTTATTTCTATCTAATACTGTGAACCATTTAAAATTTTTAACTGTCCAAATATTTTGTGTGTTCAGCAACTGTAAGGTTTGAGGGTATTAGTATAATAAAGAATTTTTTTTAGGTTGCGTTAGTAACTTCAAAAATAAGTAGCTGCAACTGAATTGAGGTAAAAATAACGTTTTACGTGCATTTCTAGAAAGTCTGCTACAGTCTTTCATCTCGTATCAGTGAGGAAGAGAATTATGGTGAATTCTTTGATTAATAACTTAAAGAATTTGATTTTCAGTTAATCGTAGTCTAAGGTTGGGAATTTACTTATATTTTAAGTTTTTGATTAATTTTACATATTAATTTTTAAATTTACTAGAAAATTACAACTTTTTACACCATATCAATAAATTATATGTTCATAAGGGTGTTGATACAAAAAATTAATTTGTGCTAAATACTGTTACTTTTACACATCAGACCTATTCCAAAATGAACACAAATAGGCCTCCTAGATTATGCATGGTGTATCGCCGAAGTTCCAAAATTGCCGCTGCATTGAAGAGAAAAATAGAAAAATGTAATTTATTTATGAAATTAAAATTATAGGAACTGTACCATAATTTTGTCGTGTTTGTTTAGTTTTGTAGTGTTCACTCAGTTATGCAAATTGTTACTAATTTTTAAACATTTTTTAAATTGCATAAATGTATCGCTTAGGAATCGTAAGATGTCTTGAAGTAGCTCCTAGTATTTAGTTTCGATATAGATTATCTTGTTTCTGCAAGTTACTTTTCTTTAAATTTTTTTAGACACCGTGATGGCCACTTTGACAGTGATTATGCGAAATCTATGGGGGCCTTAATTTTATTTGCAGAAATGAAAGATTTTCTGATGTGTGAGGAATGGATACTGTTAGGCACATAACAAAATATAATTTAATGGGCCCGACGATCTTTATCATTCTAGGAAAAATAAATTATTCCAATACATACCATAGCATGGTAACCTTGGTAAGCTAATTTGAGAGATGTTTTTTTGTAAAGTACGCATTACGCAACTTAAAATGTTATGCTTAAAAATGCACAACATATTACAATTGAAAAATAAAAATAATATATGCACCAACAATTAGAACATTGGCATGACATAAATTGGTAATTTATTTTTAATACTATTAGGATTTTTTCTTTCCTATGTTAAGTATTTGTTTTTCCTTAACATATGAAAGTTAATATGGGGTATTTTCCAACATTCCTAATATTAAATCTATTTCTGCAATAGTAAATTATGGAATTAGGAATTAGAACTGCAATTTCACTAGACATTTTTTATTTAGTCAGGTTGCATTTAACTTTAATACTTTACAATTTATAAAATAAGAATTTATTAAATGTGTGTATACTTATTGGTTGTGCAGGATTCCACCATGAGAGCCCAAGTTTCTTCAGTCAGCAATGAAAGCAGCACCTACTACAGCTGCACGTGCCAATAGAAATGTTCTGTTTCTCATATCTGCACTTGCTGCTCGCAGATATAAGTGATCTTACAATTGATAGTAAAATATTTATAGGATTGTTTTAAAGAATGTAAAGAAACTAAAAACCAGATTTTATTTATATATAAAAAAATATTACTGTTACTAGTACTGCACGTGGTGAACAGGGGCTTCGAAACCCTTAAATTGGGTACATATTTTAAATACTGTACAGTGAAAATCTATTTATTTCTGTACTGAAAAACTAAGCCTACTCTGTTTGTCGCGTGTCAAAGCAAACAAAATTATTACTTTAGTTCTTTTGTCGTTAACTAGTTTTATGGTTGCACGTAATTTATGCCACTTCTGTGATGTATAAAATATAATTGTATTGTGTGATGTCTTTGTAATTTAGTAGTTTTATCAATAAAATATTTTAACACAATCAGTATTTACTCCAATCTCATTAAGTAAGGTTGTGGCGAACGCAGACACATGCTGAAACATAAATATTGAGTACTCTGACGCCGTAATTTTAAGATTTCTGTACAAATCGGTGTTGAATTTATTGCATAGAACAGTTTTTTGAATGATTTATGCAATTGGGGTTACAAACTCTGTTTTTCTATCAATCGCTTATATCCGGTAAAACATAAGTCTAGCGTTATTGTATGGCTTGCGTTCAGCAAAACTTATGTCTAGCGTAATTGTAAAAATTCACAAAGTTTATATTTTTTTACTGAGATTTAAATTTGGTTAAAGCAATTTTGCTGAATTAAAAATTTATTATCACCGGTTGCCACGCACACGCATTCATGACTAGTATCGGGGCAACTGGCGGAAAATTTTCTTGTTGGTGGCGATGGTGCCAACCTGCACCACCAAATATCCCACTGCCCAACATAACTAGTACAGTACACACCACCACCTGAATTCCATTTCTGAACCATAGTAAAAACCAATTTTTTTCATCGTTGACGAACTGAATTTAACTAACGCAAATTTACCTGTAAATTGCCGGAACATGTACTAAACATCTAAACATACATTAGTGATTTATACAGTAAAACAAATAGTCTTAAAAACAAATAACTTTAACACAAGGGTTATAGCGGACTCTTAGTGATAGTTGAAGACATACTGATTATTTCAGAATTAAAAATATCGTACTAACCATAAATGTGCCCAGTAAGCATCAGGTCTAACGCGCATACCTGAATAAATGTGAGCACATGTTGAACGTCGCCAGTGGGAAACATCTACGTAGTCCAAGATTTCGGATGACCTACAGATTGCAGTTCACACACGAGGACAGTCTTCACTTACTTCTCCGCTGTATCAGCAGGTAAGAAACAATAGTTTGTGTTGGCATTGTGAATTGTTCATAGTTCTTGGTATGAATACTGTTTATATTAGATGCAATTGAAATGTACTTCGATCAGTTTTTTTTATAAGCGCGCAACAGTACGGTTTCCTCGTTGCTATTACCAGCGCAATGGGACGCATGTTACTCCACACGGTAAATTGTGGACATGATCTTATGTTGCGATCTGCACTGTAAAAACATTTTGTACTTTTACACAGAAAAGCCTTGGAAACCCAGTTGCCAAATAAATTCCTTGTAAAACAATGGTTATCCTTGTAATTAAATATAAAGTATACGTTCGTAAAATTACAAGGACTTGCCTTATAGCTGTATTTTAAATAAAGAAAAAAATTAATTTAAATGTTAATTGCACTTAACAAATAACACTGAACTTATTTATCAAATAACTTTTGAATAAAGGACATACACACGAGATTATTTTGAAAAAATAAATATCTTTAGGCGCTAAGTTTCGAAACACTCCCCCCACGCTTAGAATCTACGTATCTTACCCCTACCACCGTGACTTACATACTGATTATACTTCATTTAGTTGTATGCATTCAACGTAAAGGTCAGTAATATTTTTTTCCTTTTAAAGCACGCAACTAATATATTCACTTTATTCCAGAAAATACTTTCAATAGGTAGTGATCTTTGCAGAAGTAATTTCCGGCGAACTAAAAATTTTTCTAGGCTACAAATTTTTTCCTAAGTTTTTTTAAGTAAATCTTTTAAACGTTAAAAACTCATAGTTTTACAAGGAACATTTTCAACATTTACAAAAGTTTGTAAAACTACGAAGATGTGCTTTGTCATATTTTACAAAATAATTTACAGGGCAGGAACTGTCCGTACAGGTAAAAGGAATTCCTTTGTAGTATTACAATGTTTACCGTTGTAACTTCATGAACTAATTATTTTACGAGGATATTCTTTATATTTTTACAAGGACTTATAAAAGTAAATTTTATAAAAATTTTTTAGCGTGGCAAGTGGAAGGAACAGGCGAGCTCCGGTTCTACACGAGACTTAAAATTGCAGAAACTGACAGTTATTGTGATGGATCCTGCATTAACAGTACCTATAAGTGTATGATGTACGGCCCGGTTGAGCCCTTTGACCAGAAGATCCCCCTGCTAGATAGTTCGCCAAATATTTGTGTAATTTGTATCATAACCACACATTTCCAACAAAGGTAATGTTCGAAGATTTGTTTTATTAGTGTTTAATAGAACTGTCAATCCCCATGATGAACTTACGTGGGTAGTTGACAATCCACGTGCAACTGAGTTTTTACTTCAGGTGTGAGTTCCGGATACCATTCACTATTTCCTTGTTTTGGTCCACACTACCTCACTTTTCCTTACACGTTAGTTTCGTAGCGTCTTGACAATGGAACGAGTTGTAATTAACAGTTATGTGCAATTTTACCCAATATATAGTTGTCTAATAGCTTGTTAAATCTAATTTGTTAACATAAAAGTCTAATAATGCGAATTTTCGAGATCCCATAAATTTTAAATTTATGCCTCTGTACATTAATTTACGAAAATATCGTGCCGGTAGATATTTCTTATTGATTGCAAAAATTAGACTAGGATTCGGGCGAATTCCTTGCGTAAGAAAATGGTGGATATTTTACATGCTTCAAAGACTTTTTTCAAGTAGACTGGGATGTCTGTTACTTAAGAGTGCATGATACTTAAGCGGCTAAAAGCAAGGGCTTAATATTGTAGATTTCTCGAGGCCAATTTGCGGAAATCAATAAACAGCAATTCCGGACAGTAGTTTTCTGCCAACATTGTGAGGAAAATATTTTTTCGAGTAGCGTATATCTGAAGAACAATCTGACAGAAAAATGTCGTGAATTTAGTTCCTGCGCATGAGAACCCTAAACTGTATCATTTACGGTAAATGTATGCTAATTAAGTTTGCAATTAAAATTAACGCTCGTTTAGTATTTTTAGTATACAGAATTTAAAAAGTGTAGATCTTAGTTGTACAACCAAGCACTTACTACCACGCCCTTTTAAACCGAAATCTCGGCCAATTCAGCTGATTAATATTATATAAAACTTGGCAGTTATATTCTGGGTCATGTGGCAAAAACGTAACGGTAAAAGTTGTATCTTATTGCAGTATTTATCAATCTGCCTAGTATCTCAAAGCTAGACATGATTAGCGTATTTTTCTTGGACTACAGCGTCAATTCCCTTCCAGTTTCTCCATATTTTTGTTACAAATCGGAACAGACCCACCCACTTCCCTCGTAGAGAGGCATCATTTGGCCATGGAACCAATAGCAGCAAATCATGTTTAGTTTTCGTTATGGTGTGATGTACCTAAGTCATTGGATCTCTATTTTAAACACAAATCACTTGTCATCCTGTTCAGTCTGTGCTATCTTCTGGCGTGGTAAACAGACTTAAAATAATTTCAAGAATGAAAATTTTGTTCTGTGATACAGAGTAAATGACACTTTAAATATTTGGTTAGTGTAAATTACTTACAAAGTATGTATAAACCTCTACACAAAAATTTTTACTAATTGATGTTCTACATAATTTATTGACATTAATAAAAAATTGGACATAAGTTTTAATTTGCGTTTACCAAGAAATATGCGAATTACAAATGACCTTAAAGGCGGATTCACACGTCCACAGTTCATGCAGATCCGGACAATCCAGAAACCGAACTGCCAATCAGAAGGCTTGATTTTTTCCGGACGAGCTGTACAGAAAAAGTTGAGCTCATTCCGACTTTTCTGTATGCGGACAATGCAGATATTGCCCAGAATTCAACTTATTGATGGTACAGTGTGTTATGGCGACGATTTGTTGACTCGTGTTAAATTAATTTCTGTTCCTCGATATAAGTTCGCGTAATTATTACATGTAACATGTCAGCAAGAAACTACAGGAAACAAGTAATATTTTCGGCATCATGCACGCAATTATAAGTTCGATTAAATACATTCAGCGTCTGTGCGAGACACTCGTAGTTTTAATTTGTATACATGCTCTCGAAATGTTAATGTACACGCGTGTATTGTTCATGAGCTTTGTGTAGGATTTTGTATTGTCTCCTTAATCGTTTGCTGTGTATTTTGATGGTGTCGGAGGTGTGCAATGTCTCTAATGTAGTTATTAAAGCAATGTTCAGAATGTAGCAGATCGGTCTGTTTACTGTCTTACAACTCTATTTATTCGGGTAAAATAAATATTAACCTACTTTTCCTGTAAAAAATCTTAAACTGTAAGGCCTAATGTCACAAACTGTCTTTTTGTACAGTGGTAATATAAATGTTTCTACCAACTCAATGCTTCTTAGTTATGTACAGGTGACAGCATAAAGCAATAACACATATGCATAATTCAGCCAAATATTGAATGAGGAAGAGAAATTGAACAAGATAACTAATGAAAACATCAATTACAATTCGGTGGCCACCCTGTGGCAGGTTCATCTGACCCTATCACTTGCTTTCCAGCTCCCAGGTCCTTCTTAATATTTCTATCCCATTAAAAAATAAATGCAAAGGGTCAGTTGCGAGATTACTCTTACCTGGCCTATAAAATACTATTTCTAAAATTTCCAGCCCTTTTCAATCATCAATTCACACTATTAAACATTCAGTTATGGTATGCAACAGAAATACGAGGAGGCTAATAAAACGAAATAATTAACAAACCAATGTCTTCGTTCAGAGATGTACACAAAAAGATCTGATAGATGTAATAAACTACAATATACTGTACTCTATAAGCCTACACTGCTATGTTCTCCTCCAAACCCCTTCAATCTTCTCACTGTTTCCCTTCTCCCTGTACCCTCTCTTGGTCAGGTAACAATTAACCCTGTCCTTCCCTCTCCATTCATAATAATTATAATACATTTTACACTCACAATTGGGCTAAAGCCCGGCGGTGATCAGACTACCCCCCATCCTCACAGCACCAATCATCCAGTCCCCTCCTAAACCTTCCAACCTCCTTCACAGACACACTCTTTCTGCAGTGCATTCCATTCCCTCACCAGCATTGACTGTCAACCCCTCTCCGTTCTTCACACCCTCTGAATTTTCTACTTTTTCTGCATTTTCCTTAGTTTGCAGGCCAAACTGCCCCATCTTCCCTCCCCGTTTATCACCCTAGGCCTAAAGTTATTTTCCTCCTCACCAGACTGACCCTGCCTCTTCCATTTATTCATCACCCACCTCACTGCCTTCTCTAGTTCCTGTACCTCTACGTACTCCGTGGCAGCATATTAAAATACTGGACAGACTATTGTGTAATATGTCTTTCCCATCAGCTCATCACTAACCCCCCTTAACACCCTCCTGAGCAGTCCTAAAGCCCTTCTTAACCACTCTGTTCACCTTATATCAAGCCTGTAAAACTACCGCTAGATACCGATATATTCTGTGGCTACCTCTTCCCACCCCATCTGTTTACCTCTCTACTCACCATTCTCTTCCTAGTAAACCTCACCAACTTAGTTTTACACACATTAACCTTCATTCTGTTCTCCTCCAAGACCACAGCCTATCAATATCCTCCTGCAAGTTGTTTCCACTGCCCACCTCTGTATATAGTACACAGTCATCTGCAAACAGTCTTATTTTATCTACAATCCTGGTAGATAGCAGAGGTTCCCCTGAGAAATACCTCAATCCATTCAACCACCCACTTGTCATCCAGCCGTAGTGACACTTTTCTCAAGATTCCTAGGGGAACTTTGTCAAAGGCCTTCTCGAATTCTATGAAGCAGGCATATGCTTACTTTTCCTCATCAACGGCTTGAACCAGATCCTTTAACAAACCTGCTAACTGTTTACATCCTCAAATGTTTTTTTAGTTCTCAGTGCACTCCATTTCAGTTATTTCATCATTACAGATAGTGTATAGTTACCTTCTTCTCCTCTACCCTGCCCCAACGTACTCTACCACATACCATTCAATATTTTGCTGTGCTTCTTTGCACCTACACTTCCACGTACAGATCACACTCTGCTGCCACATGTTCAAGCATTGGCTGTACCATAATGCAGTACCGTAAAACTGGGTGAATAGGAACAAAATTAAAAACCAGTTCCTAGCTTATACTTTTTTCTCAAATAAAATTTTGCTACATTTTAAGTTCTCTTCATGACCTAACATTTTGTTCTGAAGTTGTTTCCATTCACCCTATTACAGTACAATTTTTCCTTTATCTCACAGTTCAGTGCCCACTTTGCAGCACAACTGTCGGTACATATATTGTATGTTCACTGTTACCAACTCAACCAGTCAAATCCAATACATAAAATACTTCCAAATAATAGACTGTTTACCCTACTCAGTTTTCCTCCACACACACTACAATTCTCTACAAAGCTCCAAAAATATAAATTCGTATATAACTTTCCAACTACGTGTATGGAAGGTACAAAGTTGAAACTCTGAAATCTGCAACAAATTGTAATCATTAAAAAAATTATCCAAACATTGATCTCAAGTTTTCAATTTTCCCTTGGAGCAGTATTGCACTTACCTGTTATTTTGTGACCATCACAAACGGAAAAAAAATTACCATACCTACACACACCAGATAGACAGTTGTACTCACAAGATGTGTGCAGTAATACTAGGTACTGTATGTGTTCCAGTGAGCGTCAACTAGGAAACATTTATATTAGAAGAACGTTACAGTGGACCACTGAATGCATCAATGAAATTAATGATTTAAACT
This sequence comes from Medauroidea extradentata, assembly GCA_003012365.1. Taxonomy (NCBI): domain Eukaryota; kingdom Metazoa; phylum Arthropoda; class Insecta; order Phasmatodea; family Phasmatidae; genus Medauroidea; species Medauroidea extradentata. Next base: position 23,132 of record PNEQ01103877.1, read on the forward strand.
GTATTTTATTTTTTTTAATTTGTAGGCATTAACTTGCTTGTTAGGATTATTGAACTGAATAGTTTGAAAATGAGTTAAATTTATTTTAATCAACATGCGCACATAGCCCATAAACAGTTTACATTGTAATTCACACTGAAGGATAACAGAACCTATTTCATAACACAGTAGCACAAGCATTACATGTGAGCAAGAATACGTATGCTTCATAAATCTAGGTCAGACTTTTGACTGCTGCACTACACACTTGGCAATGATGCTTGTTAGAAAGCTGAATGTGCATATTTAAATTATTTTGGATACTACTTTCATTGAAACACTGCAATTATTTACTTTTTCACACCTATACAAAGTGTATGCCAGTTACACATTTCCTAAGGATACAGTAGCACCCCAAGTTCAGAAACACAAATTTGAATTAAATTTTTTTCGCATTCTTTACTATTCACGTATCGTAACTGTGATGAGGCAGTTTTCAGTAACAATCACATAAGAAAATTTATTCAAACCCAGTTTTTTTTCTAAAACTCTTTATAACATAAATTGGCAGTGTAATGGGATGAACAGTGTAAAATTTCTAAGATCTTATAGTGTCAGAGGAATTCACATTTCTGACCTTTTGGATTGGTGGAAAACAGATGAGAAAGTTTGTCTTGGAAAAACAGCACACAATACCTATACATTATTAGGTTATCTGTAAATTTTTGAAGAAGACACACAAATCAGCAACAGTAACTTACAGACATTTTTCCTGAACACAAAACGAAAAACAACCTGCAGCTCTTGCCTTTAAAACAGTGGTTCAGTGTCTCTCGGCTCCACAACATAGGCCTACTTGGATGAACAATAATCTCACATTGTTTTTTGTCTCAAAAAAATAACACATTAATTTCACAAACGAGGAAGATAAATTTTAAAGCATTTATTGAAAACCAATTGTAAATGTACAGTTCAGGCATATTAAAATCAGTACCTCATATCATTTTTACACAAACATGCTGAAAATGTTTATGACAAAGTAGATGAGCATTTTTAAAAAATTTAATGTTTATTTTACCACGTGGTGGCTTACACGTTCAAATATATCTATAAAACCAGCAAAACAATATAATTTAAATGTGTCAAAATTATTTACTCAGTAATAACTGCTAGGTAATGATGACAAAACCTAGTATTTTATATATTTTTTTCCAAAAATTTACTATTGAGTTTTGTATTCCTGTAACAAGTTGGGAAAAGGCCACCCTTTCAAATACACACTCATTCAATTAACACAAAACTTGACTTGTGTCTTGATGCAAAAAAAACATTGAAACTAAAGTAAGCTAAGTACTGAGGCCTACTTATGTGCTGCACTTCGATGATAACTTATAAAGCAGTGGTAGGAAACACAGCCATCTTCACCATATTCCACTCACTTAACTAAGCTTCTACAACTTCACAGAATCAGTCTGAGCACTTAGCACATAATCTTGTCTACCACATACACCTACAATTCCACGACAACTGGTGACCCACCACCTTCAAGAAGTTGCAGTTCAGAACTAGTTGTTGACAGCGGTAGCACAACTGAT